>BGNK01006973.1:5596-18864 GCA_003297005.1 Symbiodinium sp. clade A Y106
AAGCTGAAAGTCAATGCAATGGACTGCATATATAGAAACTTAAGGGTTTAGGGGTCTAGGGCTTAGGGCTTAGGGTTTTGGGTTTAAGGTTTAGGGCTTGAGGTTTAAGGCTTAGGGTTTAGGGTCTTGGGTTTAGGGGATTAAGGTTATGTAGGATGGATATGCAAAATCGCCTTCATACAGGCTTCTGCACCTGGCTGCGAGCCTTCCTCGAGGGATCCAGCGAATGATCTGANGGTCTTGGGTTTAGGGGATTAAGGTTATGTAGGATGGATATGCAAAATCGCCTTCATACAGGCTTCTGCACCTGGCTGCGAGCCTTCCTCGAGGGATCCAGCGAATGATCTGAGCAATGAATGTCAATTAAGCGGGTTGTGTGGTCTTCAGAAGCAGGTCTTTCATAGCAGGCTTATCCTGCGCCCCAAGAATCCAAGCCACAGCCCGAAAACCAAACAATCCAAGTCATTGCTTATGACCTCAACTATTGGTGTCACGGAGCCCGCGGGTTAAGACGACAGTAGGACACGTTGTTGACAGTTTTGAGGCTTTCAGGGTGCAGGAGTTTTAATTTTGTGAGCTTTTAGGGTTCAAGTTTTATTGGTTTGCGGCGATTCATTGACGGGCCAGTAACCAGAGAACCATAAGAGGTTTGGAAGCCTACCTCCTAAGCCACCCTCTCGGTGATTAGTTCATATTTTCGCAAGTTTAGGTTGTTGTGTAACGCACGTGTGGGTGTAGGAACAAACGCCAGCGTTCGGCCTTACAGCCTTCAGGCCCGAACGCCTTTTTCGATTTTCTTCGCCTTCCTTTCGCCTCTCAGCGCACATGCATGGCTGGATCCGCCTCTGCCGCTGACGCCGCGTATGCCGACTGGGCAGCGGCCTGCGGCATCGATGTGGTGGGTGGTACTACATCGACGCCCCCGCCGATTACATCGTCGCCTGGTGCTGCTAGGGCCCCGTCTGGGCCTGAGGTCTTGGACAGAGCCCCGTCGGGCGAGGAAGAAGAGGAAATTGTGGTGCCCGCATCTTGCCCATGCCGGGCTTCGGCGTTGCGCCTGGGCCGGAATCTTCGCCTTTCGTCGACTCGGGCGTGCAGGTCGTCACTCCCGTGGTGGACGCCCCGGCCCAGACCGAAGGGCACATCTTCATCGCCAACTTCGATGAGCTCGCCAGGCTGGTCGCGGCATGCTCCCTGGCGTTGCCGCCCACGAGCTCGGCCTTGACGGTTACCCCCTGGCCCTTGTCGGCTCCCTCGGCACCGACGCTCTCTTGAATGGTCTTCAAGATCCCCTCCAATGCTGATTTCGAGACATAGGGCACGCCCCTTCTCAGATCATGCAGCTTTTGCAGTTTCGCTGGCCTCCCTGAAGCAGTTGCATCTTTATCCATTGCATTCAGCAGAAGCACGATGCACCATACATGATGCACACCGACAGCCACGAGGCACCATGATTATATCCCCTACATGCCACACATAAGCACCATACGTTGCACAATGTGCAGTACTTCAACATGGCAATACGTTGCAGCGATACCAGGATCAAACATGCAATCTCTCATCGCACTTGCAACCACATTTTGGACTCTTCGTGAAAGGTTAAAGGTGGTTGGCCTTGAGCCTTTGAAGGCTTTCAAGAGGCTGTTGCAGCATGGCACTTGCAACCACATGTTGGGCTCTTCATGACAGGTTTAGGGTGGTTGGGCTTGACCCTTAAAAAAGCTTTCAAAAGGCTTGAGCCCTTAAAGGCTTGAGCTTGTAAAGGCTTCAGCCTGTAACGGCTTCAAGCCTGTAAAGGCTTTAAGCCTTTGAAGGCTATGGGCTTCAAAATATTTTGGCTTGCTGCTTAAAGTTTACAAATCCTTTGAGGGTAACAATAGCCTGAAAAGGCTTTCGGGTTTAGAAAAAATATATATACCTAGTTACATACACACACAAAAACCATAAACCCTATACTCCCAAACCATAGAAATGATTAAAACCCTTCTTGCTAAGAACCCTACAGGCTCAAATCTCGAAGCCTGGAAAGGCTGAAGTCTCCAAGCCGCAGTTACAAGTACTCCCAGAGCAACCTGCTTCGAAAGGCAAACCCGTGCAGGCCTTTGTCGCTGCCGCTTGAAACACCCCGCTGCGAGTGCTTGTGGATGTACACGAAAGTGGCACTGAAACCCCATGCCAAGACAGATCACGGCTGCATGCTTCGATGCAAGCCTTCCCCTAGACCCCTGCGAGACTCCTCTACTGGAGCCCCTCTTGCTGGGCTCGTTCAAGCCACTCTTCTCGAGTGAGTCTCAAACCTTTGAACCCCGGCCTGGAACAAACCTCACAGGAAAAACCACGACACTTGAGGCATCCAAGCTTTGAGCTGGAAGCCTTGGACTTGGCCTTGGCCGCTGCTTTGCACTTCGCCTTCGCTTTGGCTTTCGCCTTCGCTTTGGCTTCGGCCTTTGCTTTTGCTTTCACCTGGGCCTTCTTCTTCTGCAGCTTCTTGAAGGTGTTGTCTTCGAAAGCTTGCAAGCCTGCACCGGTCTCGTTCTGCCGTTCTGCAAAGCCAAGGCACCAGGCTGAGCAGTGTTGGTTTGCAAACCGCTCTGCAAACAGAGCTGACCGGGCTGAGCAGTGTTGTTCTGCAAAGCGAAGCGCCCAAGGCCATTTTGCAACGGCAGACCAGTAGGCTGGCCTTGCCCAGGCTGAGTGAAGGACAAGTTGAGTGCAGGCTGGTTGCACTGGAACTTCTGGTACATCGAGTTGAGCCAGTTGCCAAAGCAAAGCATTTGCTGTTGTTGCTGTTGCTGCTGCTCCAGGAAGAGGGTCGGAGCTTGAACTCGCACTTGGCTGGCAGCCTTCGCGGCCTTTGTTGCATGGTTATCGCTTAACAAGCCGTACTACTTGTTGAAGCCTTGGAAAATGATTGAGTAGTACCAAAAAACAGTACTAAACGTCTTAAGCTTTGCTTTACAGAAAAAGGTCAGTTTCGCAGGCGCTAACATGATTGTCTGAAAGCTCCGACCCGAGTAGCCTTCTTCCTACCTTCGTGGCTCACTGAGTTGCTGGAGTTCCGAACCCAAGCATGATGCTTCCTCATCTCTGCCAGACCTTGGAAGGACTGGCCGGTGGCAGGGGGCTCGTCCGGGTAAGCTGCCTGGAAGTGCTTGCTCAAGCGCTTTGGGTTGGAAGGAAAGCTAGCAAGCTTGGTACTCCTGCCTCACCGGTGTTGTGCTTGTGACGAAGGCGCAATGCGCATGCTGAGACAACGAATACACTGTGTCGCCATCCGGTGGGACCATGTCCTTGGCCCGCCTTGTCTCGAACCAAACGAGCACAGCCGTTGCCGACTTCTTCGTTGATTCTTTCATGGCTCAAAAGCCAAGCATCTTCAAACGAGATGCCACGATCGAGGCACCCTGCCACATGCTGGATGTCTCCAGCTGATTCAACTCCGATGTTGTGAAGAGGCTGTGGTTGTAGAGCTGTCACCGGTGGCTTTGCTGTCCACAAGAGCATTCAGCTCCTCCTTCATGGAGTCGGGCAAGCCACAGTTCTTCGCCAACTCGTACAAGGCAACGAGTTGGCTGGCAGAAAGTGCAGGCATGTTTTCCAGCTGACCGAGCAGCTGTGTTGCGAAGTCCTTCTTGCCAGGCCTTGCTTGGATAAGAGCTCGCTTGGCATTGACTTCGGACTCGATGTCATCAACGGTCCAGTGCTTGGATGCCATGGCAGCAAGCACACACACACACACACTACTTTCCTCCACAGCTCTTTGCAGCAAAATGCTGCTGTGATTGCAGACTGTGACGAAACATCAAAAAAACACGACAACTAGTAACTAGACTTCACTTCTGTTAGATACAGCCCATTGCAGAACATAAGCCAATAAAGGCTTTAGCCTGTGAAGGCTGCCTGCAGGACAGAAGCCTATACAGAGGCTGAAGCCGTTATAGGCTCCTATCTCAGGACGAAAGCTAATATAAAAGCAGAAGCCTTCATAGGCTTTCTACATCAGAACTAGACCAGGGTCAAAGAAACCAGCCAGACGTATGCAGGAAGACAAATAGAAGCAAGAAAACAGCAACAGACACAGCAGCCAAAACCACAGAACAAACGGACCTTGAACAGAGAAGGCAGACACGAAGATAGAGAGAGAGAGAGAGAAGCCATTTTGGCTCAAGTACTGCACCTTTGCTTGGGGGCTTGTGCTGCTCCCTTGCATCCGGGGGAGCTGGGGGGTTAACCTGGACTGTACCTCCAGGCTGACGCCGTTCTGCTTAAGGCGCCCTTGGTAGCCGCCGCAGGCTGAGCGATAATCCTGACCGGCACGTTCGTGATCCTACCCGCAGACAGGCGACCGAGTGACTGCAAGATCTTCACCCTGGACGCCTTAACGAGGGGAGGAACGGACTTCTTCACCAACGACATTGGGGGTAAGCACGCCAAGCTTCGCCAAAGCAACCTCCACGCTGGGCGGGGGAGAGTGACGCCCGGAAGATCGTGACTTGGGCAGGGACGACATGAAGGTGACGATCGGCGATGGAAGCTGGAGGCAGAAATCGGGCAGCGCAGCGTGCCCCTTCTGTGGCCGCGGCCTTGGGCCGCCAGAGCTTGGCGAAGCCGTAAAGGCGAAGCCTTTAAGAAGCGAGGCCGGNGTGCAGCGCCAGCAAATTCGATGATGCTGCTTCCGCCCGCGGCCGTGACTTCATGATGCGCACCGCAGGCGCGCGCATCATGAGCATCAGCGGGGCTCGGCGCGCCCAGACTAGCCCAGAGATGCGGGCTTTTGGGGGGCCCAGATGGGAGGGACTACTACTGCCCAGTGCACGAACTCGCGCTGCCCGCACCTGGCGCAGCCCTTAAATAAGAAAATCTGCCGCATATGCAGAGAAGGTCGGGGGGTATGCCGGCAAGGCCTCAGGAAGACGCGCGAGAGAGCTGATCCAGCATGTCGCTTTCACGGGTCAGACGCCAGAAGCAACACCGCGGTTGCACGCGGGGATGCCACCCGAAGTGCAGGCCAAGCAGCTCCCAGGGGGGAGGGCAGCGGTGAAGCGGCCGCCCGCCCAAGACATGTACCTTTTGAACAGATGACGAGGTTTGTTACCAAAAGGGGGATTGGCCTGCACTACCTTCCCGGACCTCTCGACAAATGGACATGCCGAGAAGTTGTCGACCGAGCGGGGGAATGGCACGACAACCAAGCCGGTCGACCCCTCAACGAAGCAGAGAAGGGGGAGTACGCACAGTATAGACAGAGGCTCGAGGCAAGAGAAGGAAGCTGACAAACTTGCGAAGATCGTCGACAAGTACCTCCCCGACGTCTCGCAGGAAACTCGCAGCTACATGATGCGCTTCCCACATGAGATCCACAGCCTCCTCGCCAAAGCCCGTCGCATCCGACGGAAGATGAAAGCCAAGAAGGAAAGACAGGCCGTGAGCAGCCACCCGGGGAGCACCTCAACGTTGAGCACAAAGGCGAAAGCCAAGGCCAAACAGCAGCGTGTGCAAAGAGCAGCGACGAGCAGAACAACACCAGGGGGCGCAGCTAAACCGACCCAGGCCGAAGACGCAGGGCCACCCGATGGGGGGAATGTGGATGCTACAGCAGAAGTGAAGGTTTTTCTGGACTGGTCACCCTCCTTTTCTCCAACTCGCTTTTTAATTTCCTGCTGCCGGGGGAACTGCACATTGTACCATATAGCCATGACACCTTGTGAGAAACTTTGAGCCGCTCCGTCGCAACTCGACGATGTCTTCTCAGCTTGTTGCCAATTCGTTGCACTGCCGTCGTAACCGACGAGGCCTGATCCGCTCTACTGCAGCTAATTTGAACAGCCCCCCTTTTTGCCAACCAACGAGGGGGGAATTCAACCGGCAATACTTTTTCAGTCGAAGCGGCCATAAGAAGCAAACAACACCTCCTTTTGGGGGGAATCCTGTCTTGACCTTAGTGTTGTCTTCGGCACTACTCCTTCGTGTTGTGCTTTTGTTGCTGCCGACGGGGAGCCCCATGGACCGCACAGCCTTGAGGCAAATGTAGAGCAAACAAGTCGCGTGGGCGCGGCGACGAGGCCGGGATGCGCGTTGGGGGTTCCCTAGTGTTTAGGGTCGGGGCTTGCTGCTAAAAGCCGGGAGCAGACTTGGTAGCACAGTGCCTTTAGTTGTGAGGCCCCAAAGCCGCCCACTCATTAACAACAATGGGTGGTAGGGCGGGCCTATGGCCTGAGGGTCACGCACAGTGACCCCTACGCCCTGCAGAAAGAAGGAGAGAGAGAGAGAGAGAGCACAGAGACGGTGGGGGAGCCATCGTGGTATTTTCTTTTGTTCTTGGTTGCTAGTCTTGTCGGTGAAAGGGTTTAGGGCTTGCAGCAGATTGTTCAAGTAAGTCATGGAATCACACATGTTTTTCGTTGCCCATAATTTCTTTACATTCTACAGGATTGCATCCACACATTGTTCCGGTCGATTGCAATATAGACGTGCATGTGTAAAGCTCAAGCAGCAACCGACACAACACCACATCATGGGCAGGCGTAGGAGTCGGCGCCGTAAGCCGCGTAGAACTGCAAAGCCAGGTGTCAAGGGTTCACTTGGGCAACCATGTTCCGATCCAAATTTGCAGGGTGTAGCTGTCACTAGGATGCCGCATGAGGAAGTCTTGGGCGACTCTGATGCTGCTTCAAAGCTGCCCCCGACCGAAAGTTTTGCTGACACGTCGCAAGTCACGTGTGCTATGCATGACGTTTGGCCCTTTCAGTCACCCGATGGTGTTGCTAGGAAAGTCGCGTTGCAAGCCAAGGAGAGTCTGTTGTGCTCGCAGGAAGCCTTTGACACACAGGTGCCTTCGATGAGGGGTGGGGGGGGCACACTCCAACCTCGACGAGGCTCTTTTGCAGACCCTCAAGTCGCTTGTGCAAAGGGCTAACAGACAACGACACAACCTTGATCTGTTCGGTGAGCTCAAGCAGTTGGTCACTGCTGAGGGTACACGTAGGACTGCACCGGCATCGCATTATCAACCGAAGCACAGTCATTTTACCATCCGTCACCGCCTGTTGCAGGGCACGAGCTGCATGCACAGTCTGCACAGTGGGTAGATTGGAGCCGGGATGATAGGAAGGGTGCTTGGGGAGCTCAGGCAAACTGGGGACGGGAGTCGTGGACACAGCCTCCTAGCCACAAGGCCCAGGCCCGCACGGTGGCTGTTGACCGCCAACAGTCAGAGGGTGCAGGGCATGAAGTTAGGTCATGGCGTCTGCGCGTGTCAGACTGGGAAACCGCCCACGATGCTAGGATCCGTATCGCCACCGGACCTGAGCAGTTCGCCTTAGGATTGGATGAGTATGGGGTCGCCGATGCCTGGGTTGTTGACGTAGGCTCATGTAGGCTCGCTAGAACAATTCGAAGAAGCCATCCAAGTCGCAAGGGGAGAACTTAATGCTGCTGTCACTCTTGTGTGGCCCTCTGATCAGGATCTACCGACATCCATTCAGGACGAGTGGATGGACTGCTTTGAAAAGTGTAAGCTCCCAGGCCACAGTCGTGTAGCCTATGCATGAGATGGGCTTGGGCTTGGGTTTTGCGCACGCACCGTCATGCACCTAAACTCCGCAGCAGGGTCGAGGTTCGTGATTCTGAGCTTACTGTGCCCTCCCGTCAGGATGCACGCAACACTTGGGTGCTGCGCTTTACCGCTGGTAAGGCTTACATGGGTGAGAAGTGGTGGGATGCCCAACGGGCTCCGAGTGCGAGCGCCCGAGCTTAGACCCAATCACTCGACTCCGAGCTTGCCTTCAAATGTATGGATACTTGGGGGTTTCAGCGTGGGGATGCGCGGGCTATGTCAGGTTTGATGCGTGTCAAGGGTTCGGACACAGTCACCAAGCTGGTTAGAGCTAGCGGCACTTCGTGTGCGGGAATGAGGTGGTTTGTTGAGGTCCTTGATAAGCCCTCCTTCCCGGACCTTCCACATCACGTCTTGTGGCAGCCATGGTCCGAACATGAGAGCTATGAGGACTACGCAAAGCGCATTTCACACAATGCAGAGCATGGAGTAGTGCACGACCCCTTTCAGTTGGGACTCCGAGTTTCTGGCTCTGATGCTAGACTGTTGCCTGTGCGCACCGTGTGGCGGCTGCAGTCTGCACCTAGGGGTTGGGATTATCCGAAGAGGTTGAGCGGTTCCTTTCAGATTCGGGTTTTGACGATGTCTGTATTGAAAGTAAGGGTCGCAGGAGGGATGGAGTCACCTGGACTTTCCGAGCCTCTAGATCAGATGGCAAAGAGTTGGTACAGCCCACACTCACGGATTTCGAGGGGGATGTTCTCGAACTTACCATGACAAAGGAAGCCAAGCGCCAAGCCCCGTATAAGAGTATGGCGGCCCTCCCTCAGGAACGCAGGGTAGTCTACAGAGGAGCGCGCAACTCCCAAGCCACGCATCAGCCGCGTTGAGGGAGAAGCCCGCGGCCTGGAGCCGTAGTCGGGAGCTGAGTGGTGCGTTTGAGGATCTGATTGACCTAGAGACGGTGCATGAGGAAGCACCTGCCCCATGGTTTCCCAGCGGTGCTTTTAAACGCCCTAATGAAGGGAAGGGTAATTGCATGTGGCTGTCCATGGCCCAGGCTTTGTCGCATCTCCAGCAGAAGACTAGGTCACATAGGCGTGCTTGCATCACCACGCACATGAGCCGCCACCTTGAGGATTGCGAGTCCTTCTGGGACAAGCGAGGGCCTGATGATTTACATTGGTCTAAGACCTTTAAGGATTACGTTGATACGATTTCTCAGACTGGTCAATATGTGGGTGCCCTTGAAGTCTATGCTGCCGCTCATGTCCTTAGCATTCGTGTCTACATCGTTCACGAGTTAGGGCAGGTCTATCTCTTCAATCGTGAGGGTGAGGGATCACCAGTCGTGCTGTACTATAGCGCATCGGCTAAGCATTGCGAGTGGTTGGAAGGCGACCTCGAGGTTCAGCTCCAGCCTCGAGAACAAGGAGGCAAGCCTAAGTGTGATGGATTGCGATCGTAACATAGCAGCCATGGTGCTGCCCTATGCGCTACACTGGCAATGTGCTTTGTTGTCAATGTTTCGTCCGCCCTTCAATAATGCAGGGCGAAGCCCTCCATGTTCCGCGGCCGAGGCGTGTACCTTCCTTTGTTCACTCGACAGTGTGCCCGGATTCGTTGCAGGTCTCATCAGCGAGCTACAATGACACTGCAGCGCTTGGTGATGGCGCCGGTCCAACAAGCCTTCGGCGGGTAGCTTGAACAGCCTGTAGCTTCTGGTAGCACAGGAGGGAGCACCAGACTACGGCCACGAAGTCGCGAGTCTTGTGAGGTGAGGCCGGGTCATTGCAGCATGTTGTCCGATGAGCGCTTGCGGTTCCACCTCCAGCTTATCTGGAAGAGTCCGACGTGTGGTGTCAGTCGTGCTCTTCGGCTTGTGGCGTGGGTTCGGTTGAGTGCAAGTCAGTGGAGCGGGACGAAGCGGAAAGTGCAGCCACAACCAGGAAGAAGCAGACAAGAACAACGACGGCTGTAGAAGCCTTTTTGGCGGGCTAAGGCGGCGAGAATTCTGTTCGGCTTGGCGGTCGAGTCGTACCGACATGAAGCAATGAAGCAGACTCGCATGCGCTACAGGTGTGCTCCCTCCGCACGATCACACGGGGCACAAAAGGCTTCAGATAAGCCAGCTAGGTCTTGCCTTCGTCGTCACCTTCTAGAAGTGGCTCCGTCGAAATCTGCATCGTTGCACAGTTGCACGTGCAGGACCCGGGTCTGCGGTGGGAAATGCTTTCAGGCGTGCGCGTGTTACGGCGACGTCGTGACCGGTCGCATGCATGGGCATAAATCCATGGATTTATGCCCATGTCAATGTGAAATGGCCGGTACATTCCATTTAAGCCTGTGCAGAGCATGCCAGCCCGGGCTGGGGACCTGTACGGAGCATTTTCTTCCGCCTGCAGGGATGCTTATCAACGTGAAAGTGGGAAAAGTGGTAGGCCGATCGCTGCAGTGTTTGAGCCGACGGCTCCAGAGTTAGCTGTTATCGAAGTTATAGATCCAACAAAGCGTTCTGTTTGCCCAGAATGCGCGTCCAAAGCGCTTTGTGCTGAAGATACGGTGGTTGGTCACCGGTGGTGCTGTCCGTCGTGGCTTTCTGGGGGCTCAGTGCGGCAGTAAGGAGGCGACCCCGACGAGATGCTGCTGTTCCGGGCGATGTCCACGTCAGTATGTACAGGAACAGTCCAGCAACAACTGCTAGAGATGGCGATGGAGTGCTGGGGGCAAATTTTGGATCGAGAACGTCGAGACAAAGCCAGCCTGAGGGCACAGTGACTCAGGCTGCGTCGACGTCACTGGCATTGCTCACCACCCGACACCGGCGAGAGGTTGCCGCTGGACTTTGGGGGCAGAAGCTGTTGCAGAAGGGGCATGTGACCAGACAGCGTGCAATTACCTGCTCAGTTCTCCGGCACGTAGGGGCGAAAGTTACTTGCGGCAGTGTTTGACGCAACGTCTCTTCATCATTGCATCATGACTGGAGTGACCACGCAGTGGCAAGCCGGTTAAAAGTGCGTGCTCTTCAAAAACGGTTTTGTGGCCGCTCCACTGGGCACCAACCGCGGCAATGTGGGCACACGCAGAGCGACGGGGAGCCAAGAGGTTGAACCCAGATGACGCGGGTGGCTGTGCAACACAGTGCCAAAGGGTTCTTCAAAGCAGAACAGAAGAGTACTGCCTAAAGATGTTAGCCTACCGTAGCATAAGAATAATTTGACGTCACTAGTAGTGTTGTTTGCACTCCTCGTGTAACTAATGTACGAGTACGCGAGCCTCGCAGGCAAGTCCAACAAAAACCCAACCTTGTCAAGCAGCGACGCAGCAGCGACGAGCAGCACGCCTGCACCGATCAGTTGACCGCGTGAAACCCAGGGCGTTGTTGGGTGTGTCTCGCGCTGTTGCGGGAGGTGGGTTCAACCCACTGGCAGGCAAGGCCGAAGCGATGCGGCGGAGGAGCGCAGGGAAGAAAAACTGGGCGGCGCCGCTTCGGCTTAAGACACGGACAGGAACTGAGCCATCTGCTGTCGAACATTTTTGTTGCAGCAAAAGGCAGATGGCTTGTGCGAGCAGCTAGCATTGCCGAGGCCCCTCGTTATGCGTACCCCTTCTTCCGCTCCTTCGTTTGGATCCTGACGAACTCCTGCATCGCATTCCAGAGAGGTCCATTGCTTTGACCTTGCTTGGTCTTGGCAGCACGCTGCTCCTGGCATTGCAGAAGATCATGAATCAACGAGCGAACTAGCTGCAAATGTGCGAAGCTGTCCTTCGAGACTGCTGCTTCAGCGGCTGTTGCACTTGCGCCTGGCTATATATGCACAGCAGTATATTGCATACGCAGGAATCGTACACCGTGCCACGTGCATGAGCGAGACGTAGGACATAACATATGTGCAACATATACAGGATACTCATGCAATGGCTGGCCTCCTTCAACCTTCTTGTTCTTCTTGTTGTTGCTTTTCGCCTTTGCCTCAGCCACCGCTTCACTGGGCTCATCATCCTGAGCCTGATGCTCCTCTGAACCATCCTCGTCCTCAGCCTCAGCCGCGCTGTCCTCGGGGTCCTCGGGCTCTTCTCCTTCACCTGCTTCCTCCACCGACAGATCCTCGTCAGGACCCTCGCCCAAAACCAAAGTTCGAGCGTGGAGTAGCCCACTGCCAGCGGTAGCGCCTTCACCTGAGCTCTCCAGTTCAACTCATAGGACGTTTCAAAACGTCCCGTCTTTCTGCGGAAATACATTAATTGAGGGACACCCACACACACTCAAAGCTTGCAGGCATGTCGCTTTCACAACGAACACGAGGAAAGCCTGTATGTATATGCACATACTGCATGGATACTGCATACAAGCTGCCGGGCACATCAAGTTCTCCACCACCGCTTCCCATTTTGCACAACCCCACATACTCCTGACAATTCAACTCAATAGCAAGTCCTAGTAAACCCGAGCGTGTGTTTAAATAACAACGTACATGCATGCATTGGCCCATATGTAGAATCCTGCGGAGGCACGATTTGGGTCTCTACGTCGTCAGGGTTCGGCGCTGGACGAGCGTGTCCTGCATGCTTGATGTATACGATGCTTCGAATGGAGACACATCACAAGCACGCAACAATCCTGCAGCTGCATGGGCTTCAGCTGCGTCGGCTTGGAGTTGTTCTGGGGCTGCAGCATTTTTGTTCGGATCCTCTTTCTCGAGCCTGGCCTTGAGCTTTTTCCGGTACTGCTGTGTGGGATCAACATTTGGTGGATTTGCCGCAATCTCTGCAACCACAGCTGCCAGCATGCCCTCTGACGGGCTTTCGACTCGAAGATCTCCTCGCAGACATTCGCAAGTATGACAAGAGCTCAACTCTCATGACAATATAGTCCTGCAGCTGCGTTCTCCACAGCAGCGTCGGCGTCTTTCTTCCGGATGTATTTCTTTTCCAGGAGCTTGCCCTGGCACGCCTCCTGTCCAAGGTGCAGATCGATGCGACGAGGAAAATATGTGCACAGGCCAACACTGTCCCCCCCACGCTAAAAGAATGGGCCTTCAGCTCTTGAAACCAGGGCACTCGAGCTTTCAGCGTTTTTTTTGCTTCCCGGATAACGTGAAGTGCCTGACAGTATTAACCAGACACGTCGTACAGCACATAAAATCAAGTACAAACGAACCGCAGTCACACGTGTCTCGACCGAGCAGCCAAGGTTTTCAAAGCACCGGCTTGCGTGTGCGCAAGCTGCGGGTCGAACTTCTCGCCCTGACAAGAGCGATCCGAGCTGAAACCGGCCAAAACGCGACACTTGCAGCTCAGAGGCCNGGCTTGCGTGTGCGCAAGCTGCGGGTCGAACTTCTCGCCCTGACAAGAGCGATCCGAGCTGAAACCGGCCAAAACGCGACACTTGCAGCTCAGAGGCCTGGTACTTTTCGTCCTGAATAATCGATGACACACAATGTAGCAATTTGCAAAGACATGCATGTGACCAAGGAATCCTTGTACCTCTTCTCGATGCAGTATTCCAAACAATCCACAGGAATTGCTTGGCCAAACTCTGCAAAGACACGCAATGTCCTTAGATTTTTTGGACAAATCAAGGCAGCAGAAGCACACCCTGTGTGCACATGCTCAAATTTACTAAACTTTAGTCATAGGGTTTATGCAAGACTCGGCAAGAGAATATCTTTGTTGACCCGAAGGAGCTCGAACCGGGCCCCTGGGGAAATCT
>BGNK01006974.1:3106-14064 GCA_003297005.1 Symbiodinium sp. clade A Y106
TTTTGGCTCGCGAAGAAGAAAGGAATGGATTTGTTAACTCATCGGTCTCCTGTGCGAAGAAGAAAGGAATGGATTTGTTAACTCCTCGGTCTCCTGTGCGAAGAAGATCGCTTGTTCTAGTGCATAAAGAAGTACGTATTAAAGACTGTTGAGGTACACATAAACGCTAAAGCTTGACAGATCATATTAAAAATTGCAGACAGAAACTACGCAACAGACATCCGACGCAGCATCTCTCTCGGCCAGCACGGACAGGAGCGTTCACAAGTCGAGGGGTGGAAATTCAAAGTCACAAAATCCGTAGAAGACAAGCAGAAGAGACAAGCAGGACATCGCTTCATGACATAAAGAAGTACGTGTTAAAGACTGTTGAGGTACACATAAACGCTAAAGCTTGACAGATCATATTAGACATTGCAGACAGAAACTACANAGGTACACATAAACGCTAAAGCTTGACAGATCATATTAGACATTGCAGACAGAAACTACACAACAGACATCCGACGCAGCATATCTCTCGGCCAGCACGGACAGGAGCGTTCACAAGTCCAGGGGTGGAAATTCAAAGTCACAATATCAATTGAGCTTACTGCACGAAGCTAAGCCAGCAAAGAACACCGTCGTCGCCGCATCACTGGCCGTCTTCGTGCACTCGCAAGTTTTTCCAATGCGCGCGTCAGAAGCTGAGAAGAAAGAAAGCATTGCCTGAAACAGCTGAAGCGACGGTCCCGCCATCGCTTCACGACAGTTACCGCAGCTGTCAAATGTCATGACTTGCATCTCCTCGACTCTCGATCACGCAGTCGCAGGTTTGTCCAATGCGCGCGCCAGAGCGCATGCTTCGCTGATCGTGACCAATTNGCAGTCGCAGGTTTGTCCAATGCGCGCGCCAGAGCGCATGCTTCGCTGATCGTGACCAATTATCGTTGCACACTTCGATAAGAACACGGAACTTAACAAGTTTTGGGTTCAACCATGCTGCGCTGATCTGTGCGGAGAGATGTGAAAAACTGTAACATTCGATGCCTACGAATACATGAATGCTGCGGTTTGCAGTCAACCTTTTGGATGGATTATGTCCCNTTGGGTTCAACCATGCTGCGCTGATCTGTGCGGAGAGATGTGAAAAACTGTAACATTCGATGCCTACGAATACATGAATGCTGCGGTTTGCAGTCAACCTTTTGGATGGATTATGTCCCGTCGAAACGAACCTCGCGTCTCGACATTAAAAACTAAGAGCGTGCCCAGTATTTTCACCCTAGATTTTTGAGAACTTACGTACCNTCGAAACGAACCTCGCGTCTCGACATTAAAAACTAAGAGCGTGCCCAGTATTTTCACCCTAGATTTTTGAGAACTTACGTACCGAAACGGGCTTAGGGTTTAAAGCTTCAAGATTGTCTAAGCCGAACCTTACTTGCAAAGCGACGAACCCGCCGTGTTGCTGGGCCAGCCTGCTTGGACACTCCCAACATCTACACGCTCCTGCAGGTGCAGTACAACGGNAAGCTTCAAGATTGTCTAAGCCGAACCTTACTTGCAAAGCGACGAACCCGCCGTGTTGCTGGGCCAGCCTGCTTGGACACTCCCAACATCTACACGCTCCTGCAGGTGCAGTACAACGGATCACTGGACTGTCATGCTCGATATTCCTCTAAAGCCAAAACCTTAGCCCTCGCAGGTAGCAAGCAGTGGTGCAGCGTCCTGCTGGACCAGCTTGCCCCATTGGCAAAACCTGCAAGTCGACCAAACATTTTCTGTCTTCCAGCCTTCCACTAGTACTGCCAGACCCTACTTGTCCAAGCAACGACAGCGTGCAGCCAAAGCAGCCTTCTTCCATGCCTCCGAGTGGACGCAATCCCGCGGGACGCCGTGCAGCGAATCCCTGGACCGTCCTGTTCCTTGTCTCTCTCACAACAAAAGAAGCTGACCATCCGAGTCGCAGGCAACGATGCAGCAAATTGCTAGACCATCTTGCTCCTCTGCCGAAGCCCAGAAATCGAACAATGTCTTATTGTGTTCCAGCATTCCACTATCGCTGTCAAACTTGTCCAAGCGACTAGAGCGTGCAACTAAACTCGTCTGCCTAAATGCCCCGAGCATCAACAAAGTCCTGCAAGAAACGGTGCAGCGAAGCGCTGGACCATCCTGCTCGCCACTGCTACCACTGCTTTGTCTTTGCTGTTATCCGTCGAAGCGACCGCAAACATTGCTGCAGAATTGCGGCGTGTAACGACCCAAAAAGAAAAAAAAGTTTAGGAAGCTAAACCCTAAAAGGCGGAGCTGGTTAAGGGCGGGAGCCGCCCGAGCGGCGCGGGTGGGAAAAAAAACTGACGCGGCCGACACAAGGCCCCAGTCTCCGTGCCTCCATGCGCATTCCGAGGCCGATAAATTCGCAGCAATCACACGCCCAACCGGCAAGGGTACTCTCGCTGNGGTGGGAAAAAAAACTGACGCGGCCGACACAAGGCCCCAGTCTCCGTGCCTCCATGCGCATTCCGAGGCCGATAAATTCGCAGCAATCACACGCCCAACCGGCAAGGGTACTCTCGCTGCGCCTTGCGCAAACCCTAAACCCTAAACCCTAAACCCCTAAACCCTAAACCCTAAACTGAGGCGAGGCGCTCCTTGTCATACGCTCGCCGAGCCGCAGCGCAGCACTTCCAGTGCGTAGCCGGCCCGGAGCAGCTGCGTGCGCGCGCAGGGCCTTGGGCGAAACTAGCCCACGCGACCGGCTAGTCTCGCGCGCACGAGCCCGTATGCGATGTGCGCCATTAAAAAAATCACCCTAAACCCGAGGTCGGGGCGGAGCATCCCCGACCGACCCGAGGTCGGGGCGGAGCATCCCTGACCCAGTCGGGGCGGAGCATCCCCGACCCACCCGAGGTCGGGGCGGAGCATCCCTGACCCACCCAAGGTCGGGGCGGAGCATCCCCGACCCACCCGAGGTCGGGGCGGAGCATCCCCGACCCACCCGAGGTCGGGGCGGAGCATCCCTGACCCACCCGAGGTTGGGTGCGGAGCATCCTGGCCTGCCCGAGGTCAGGTGCGGAGCATCCCTGAACCACCCAAGGTTGGGTGCGGAGCATCCCTGACCCACCCGAGGTTGGGTGCGGAGCATCCCTGACCTACCTCAGGTCGGCTGCGGAGCATCCCTCACCCAGCCGAGGTTGGGTGCGGAGCATCCCTGACCCACCTCAGATCGGCTGCAGAGCATCCCTGACCTACCCACGGGTGCGGACCGTTCCTGACCTACCCGAGGTTGGAGGCGGAGCATCCTTTGGAGGCAGAGTGTCCCTGCTCTGAGCCTCTCCGACTGCTGTCGGCCGCCACTCGGCTGCCGTGCCCGGGCGTGCCTTCGGCGTGTGCCCAACCCGCCGGGGCCGCGACCTGGATTGTCCTGGTGCCCTCGCTCGGGGCTGGGCCCCTCCCCCGATGCTAACTATATGAAGTTTGTTGCTCCTATCCCTGTGTTGCTGACCGTAGACTCGGTCGCCTGGGACCGTCAAGTCAGCATCATTTTAGCGGAATCCTTCTGTCGAGGTTGTTATCCTCGATGTGCCGAGCCTATGAGCTTGCGGCCCCGTTGAGGTGGATATATGAGATTTCTTGTACTTCTCCGTGTGTTGCGATTTAAGGAGCCGTACTGCTACCCAATCTCCTGATAATACACAAGCCGATGCCTGCCTGCGACCCAGGAAGTCCAGGCGAGCCACGCGCGTTGACCTTGGGCATACATCGACTCTGCTGCAGGGCACTCCGAGTTGCCTGTCGATGCACTCCCTGCTTGCCTTCGGCCTGGCGCTGCATTTTTCGCTGGCTGCGAGCGAGCGCTTCTCCGGCCAGAGCGGCCACTGCATCAGCGAGCGGACCCGGTCTCGTCCACCGGCTGGAAGTGAGAGTACTCTAGAATGCCCCCGATCAAGACGTCTTTGGCGTAGCTCACTCGGCTGAGCGCCGTGTACGCGGCTCCTGGCACATTTTCCGCGTCGAGGAACACCGTCACGTGGTCCAGCTCGGCCCCTTGGTACTTCAGAATCGTGTCCGCGTAGCCGCCCTTCAGGGGATAGTACGTCAAGCCGTCGGCTTCCACGTCCGACCAAGGCCACACCATGACCCGGTGTCCGGTGTCCGTCAGCACTTCCACGGCCTGGCTCTGCGGGTGGTAGGCGAGAACCTTGGCGTCCATCCCGTTGACGTAGTCCACGTCTTTCCGCACGTTTCGCGTGAAACAGACTTTCGCCCCTGCGAAGATTGGCAATTGCGCGGGCTGTCGGAGGCTTGGCTCCACCAAGCTGCCTCTCTCGTCGTAGTTTGCGGGGTTGGACTCGACATCGCCCTCGAGGACTGCCTTGGCGCTGTGCCTCGGGAAGAGCGCTTTGAGCGCCATGTCGTTGACGGCGAAAGCCCCCTTTCTTGTGCACGTCAAGATGACGGTATTCGGGTGCTCCTTGAAGAGGCTCTGTAGGCCTCGCACAGTGGGCGTGCCTGGGGGCGTCCACGCCTTCTTCTGCCGCAACCACTGCAGCGTTGCCTTCGATGGCCGGCTGGTTCTGAGCTCTTGCAGAACTTGGTTGAACTTCGGGTCCTTGCACCGGTACACTTGATGCAGCTTCTTCCGGTACGTCGTCGTGCGCCATCGGGGGCTCTGCCATGCTCGGTCGCCGAAGCCAGCAATTTGGAGCTCGTCACCTGCGAAGAGGATGGCCGGCAGCTTATCCGCAGCGATCCAGAGGCGGCAGATGTGGTCGAAATGCTCGGCTTGCATCTGCGAGATCTCGTCGACCACGATGAGGGCGTATTGCCCGAGGCTAACGTCCTGCTTGCCCGGTGCCTCGTCGAGGCCAAAGCCCGCGTGGTATGTGTCGACGACCACTTCGGGGGGAAGGCGCTTTCTCATGCGGCTGGCCTGCCGGTTGGTCGGGTAGACGAAGAGAACTCGACCGCCCTGGTCCAGTGTTCGACTCACGCACGCGAGGGCCACCGTGGTTTTCCCTGTGCCGGGGCCCCCTGTGCAGACAAAGATGCGACCCTCCGCAAAGGCCTCTGCCATCTTCTCCTCGAGCCCGCGCTCGCCCTCTTCGGCCGCTTGCACGGCCAGGAATCGGTCCACGGCTTCGTTGACTTTGCTTGCCACGTGCTTCTGCTCCTTGTTCAGAGCTCCTTCTTCTGCTACCGGGAGTTCTTGCCGCCTCCCGGCTTCGCGGGCTTGCTCCTCCTGCTCGGCGTCCGCCTGGCCGGATATGTACTTCTCCACCAGGGTGCGGTTGGCCTGCAGCATGCCCAGCAAAGTGTCTCGAAACGCCTTCACGTGCGCCTCCATGCGGAGCTCCTCCTCGACGGCCTCTGGGTCTTGCCACATGGCTGCTGCTGTTGGATGCTCGCAAAGGATAGCCATGGCAAAGTTGCGATGCTCCCTCGGCACGCGGGCGAGCTTGCTCTCCAGGGGCTTGACGAAGTCCTGCGGATCCTTGAAGGGGACGTGTAGCATCAGCCACTGGCCGTAGAATCGATCGTTCAGGCGACTGAGCATGTCGGCGGCTACTAGCTTCTCGCCGGCCATTTTGTACTCCGCTGCGAACTGCTCCAAGGTGCGCGTGCTTTTGCTCTCGCGGTGCTTCACCTTCAGCCACTGCAGGATTTGCCCGTTCTCCCCGCTCTTGCGCAAGTAGTCTAGCAGACTGATTTTCCCCGCGGCCCAGCGACAACTCGCGTAGAGCTTCACCTCCCTCGGCTGCGGATCCTGCTCGGATGCAAGGGCAGGCTGCAGGTAGGTAGCTCATGTGCCGGCTTCGGGCGCCAAGGAACTCGGAACCTCTTACTGCCTGGGAAAGCTTGCTGATCAGAGGTGCTACTCTCTCCTGTGGCTCTCGCGAGCGCTGCGAGCTCGACCCCCCCGGCTCTGTCGCTAAGGAACCCGGAAGATCCCCTTAGTGTCTCCAAAAGCTTGCTGATCAGATGTGGTCCTCTCTCCTGTGGCTCTCGCGAGCGCTGCGTGCTCGACCCCCCGCGCGCCCGACGCTGCCCGAGGCCCTCGCTCCTGCTTCTGCTCTCTTCTTGCTGCCCTACGCACTTCTGCGGTGTCGCGCCTTCTCGGGCCACGGCACCAAGAAGTCCCGCTTGCCGCCGCTCTCCGTGCTGGCGTGCCACGGCCGGAAACTGGCCCCGAACATGTCCAAGACCATCTCCGGCTCGCACGGCTTGTATCTGCACAGAACAGTTGCCGCGATGGAGTTGCCTTCCGCGGCGTCGTTGAGCCACTCGTCCTGGTTGCTGTCGCTGAACTTGGAGACGTACTTGGCAACATAGGCTCGCAGGGCTCCGTCGTCGTCGGCGAACTGCAGATCCTGGTGGCACCGGAGCGCCTCCATGATGTCCACGAAGTAGGGCCGTAGACCCCGGGCTTTGTCATCGGCCGTGTGTTGCAGCTTCAGAGCGCCGCCGTCCCATCGGTTGGCGCCCTCCTCGACGGGCCACCCGCTGCGCTTGCTGCGGTCTAGTTGCGACCCTTCCGCGGCAGCGGCCAGGATGTCTTCTGCTGCACCTGCGCTTTCCTCGCCCGCTTCGGCTTCTTTTGGCAAGCTTGCCGAGGCTGCTGCCGGCAGCGACATGCTCTCCACAGCTTGCCGGCTTGCGAACACCAGGACGTGGATGTGGGGCCGCCCCGAGCCGTGGTAGTCTTGGGTTGGGGCTTTCTGCGTGCCGTCCTGGAACTCCACTCGAAGGAACACTCGGACGTTGTCGTCCTCGCTCGTGGTTTTTAGCAGGTGTTGCTGCCACGGGTCTCGCTTGCGGTGGCCCGTGTTCCCGCTCAGCAAGCCTGCGGCGCGTGCTATTCGGGTAAACATGAGCAGCAAGCACTGCTAGTTGCAGGCACGGTGCAGAATCAGCGCTCGCCGCTAGCAGATCTACCGCCCAAGCCGCATGTTCCTACGCTGCCCGCCTTGCGCCACTTGGACCAGCACGTGGGTGAGGTGCAGACTCTCCGCGACTGCGAGGTGGAGGCGACCGCGGAGCTCTTTCGAGAGCTCGTCTAAAATCCAGTCATGGTATGGCATGGAAAATTCGTAGGGAGAAATCGTCCAGAATAGCTTTGGGTACCCCATCTGCCGTACCATGTCCAGAAGCCCCCAGTGTACCGCTTTCCAGAAGAGAGGCGAAAAGGCATGACCCTTCATCAGCACACGCATGGGGGTGTTGTAGTCGGTGCTTGTTTTTTTTTTCGCGCCGATGGACGACCACAAGTTGAGGTCGTAGGCGAAATGTAGAAGCTCGTAGGAGCTGCCGTATCCGATGCGGGCGCACAGAGCCAGGGCTGCGTAGGCCCGCTTGATGCTGTGTCGCTCCCCTCCGACGGCTCCTTCTTCACCGCTGTCCTCGGCGTCGCAAGGAAGGTCGTTGCCCGCCAGCTGCTCCAAGGTCACTCCGCAATCACGGCCGACGCGACGAGCATCAGTTTTGCGTGCGTGAGTGAGGCACAGCGTGTCCTTGTAAAACAAGTGCGGCCATGCGGCTGTTTCGACGCCGCAGGTCTCCATGAACTGGAGGCGCCGCCGGCGCTGCGCCTCCGAGGCCTCGGAGTGGTTCCGCAGGAATCTCTTGTGCAGTTTCGCGAAGCTGCTGTAGGAGCAGTCGCCGGTGTTCTTCAGGTACTTGTGGGCTGCCCTCGCTTTCCGCTTTTGGCCGCGGTCTTCGATCTCGGAGATGCGCTCTTTGACTGACTTCGCTTGCCAGAGGAAGCGAACCATGGTGGCGTGCTGCCGGTACCCTGTGGCGTAGCCCGCGCGGCCGCCTGCGCGGATCTCCGGGCCGACGTCAACCTGCAGCAGCGACAGAGCGGCCGCGCTCTCGGGGGAGAGTCCCCGCAACTCTTCCGGCACCTCCTCGGGGCTGGGCGCGGAGCACTTCACTTTGGCCTGGCATCTGCTACATTGCCCTGGTGATATCGTCGAGGACGCCGAGGGCGTCGTCAAGGAAGCCTGAGTCAGGCGCCGGTGCACCATGCCGCCGCACCCGCTGCACATCTTCCAGCTGCCGTGGCAGCACCACTCCCAAAGGTCCTTGGCAAGCTTGCTCCTCTTTGGAGGCGGCAGGCCTGTGTCGTTGCGAACCTGGGATCCCCGCGCTGCGCGGCCTGGCAGCCCAAAACGACGGCGCACTCGAGCGCGGTCCTCCAAGACCACTTGGCGGTACGCCTTCTCCTGCTCTGGTGTCGGCCTGGCTCGGAGGGACTGCCTTCTCTTCAAGGTCTCTGCCCACGATCTGCTCACGTCGGCCGCTGGGCGCTTCTTGCTTCCTCGACCCTGCTCTGAGGCCGCAGGGGCGCCCTGGGCCGCCTCGGCAAAAAACTCCTTGTGGGCTTCCGGAATTCGGGTTAGTGCTTTCGCCTTCGCAGGAGGCGTCAGGCGGCGGAGGCCCGCCAGCAGCCTCTTTCGGCTGCTCTGCAAGCGGCAAGCTTCCGCCAAGGCAGCTTCGTCGCACCACACGCACTGCCTGCTCCCGGGCCGCGCCTTGGCGGCTCCCCCGACGGCACTCTCCTGGAAGCAGCACGGATCGCCCTCGCGACCCTCGCAGCGGCAGCTCCGAGCGGCGAGTGTTCGAAAAGCCGCGGTGTGTTCCTGGGGGAGGCGATGCATGGCGCGGTCCTGCTGCTCCGCCGACATGACTTTGAAGGCCTTGACGAGGTTCTGCCGTCCTTGCCTGCTGTCGCTACAGGCCGCGAGAAGCCTTTCTGGGCTGCACCAAACGCATTGGCTGAACTTCCCGCCGACCTGCATGCGTGTTCCGCCTGCCGCGAAGCTGCAAGCGACGCCGTCCGAGCCGGCGCATCTCTTCGGCATGGTCGACGATCATTCGAGCATCTAGAACCGATGGCTACGAACACTGCGCATCTGCCGTGCAGCTAACCTCCTCACAAACGTTTTCCGGCCCGTGCCTTGCTTCCTAGACCGAGCTCTGCTTGCTAGCGTCCGCGCGTGCTTGCCGGGCCACCACGGCATGCAGCGGTGCTCGGGGTCGCGCTGAGCGCCCGACGCGATTCTTCTGCCCTGGACTGCACGCCGGCCTTCCTGCCGCAGGCAGGCTTACTCTCGAGATCCTTCGATTGCCCCACTGCTGCTGCCGTCCGGTGCTCTAATCTCTGACTTCTTCCAAGCCGCTGAGAGCCTCCGCTGCGGCTGCCCGCAGCGGCGAGCTTCGCCGCGGGAGACCTGGGCAGCAGGCCGAGAAGTCGCCATCTTGCAGCGGCAGAGCAGCTGGAGTCAGCACATCGGAAGAGAAAGGAATTGCTCACGGACGGTCGGAGTTCTAGCAAGCAGGAAGCGCTGAATTTGACTCGACAGACTGGAAGAAAGAGGTGCTCACGAATAAGCAAGCTTCTAGCTGAAAGAAAAAGAGGAAGTCAATTGGACATACTGAAAGAGAGGATTGCAGACGAAGAAGCTTGGAGCCGAAAGAAAGCTGGGAACTCAACTACAGATGAAAGAGAGGAAGTGCTCACGGACGAACGTGTCTTTGCAGGAACCAACGAGCTGGAGCTTCCGCTTGCGACTGGCAGCAACTGCGAACTTCTTCAGCGGTGCAAGAAAGCGGCCGACCCATCCGAGTGCCCGACCCCGCCAAAGGCAACCTCAGAGACAGAAGGAGTTGCTGCTTGCTACCTCTCTCGCTGGTGCCGTGCACTGTCTTGCTTGGGGGCCTTTTTCCTGACATGCGCTGCTGCCGCGGGCCTGCCCCTGTGCTTTTCAGCGGCCTCGCAAGCGTGCGCTTTGGACCAGTTCGCCCTTGCGCACCAGAGCGATCTCGCGGTGTGTCGATGCCCGAGTGGTCCTGGGGTCCAAGCTCTGCAGAGTCTTGTCGTCCAACAACACCTTGACGATCCAGTTGCCGCGATCCTCCGGGGAGCTGTGGGTCTCGAAGTACTGAGCGAGCGCGACCTCCACGGTCGCATCCGCCGGGGCGTCCACTGGGATGGCCTGGTCCGCGCCCGTCGGGTCGACTCTGCGCGAGCGGTCTGCGCCTTCGATGAGGTGAATGTTGATGCGGACGGTGCCTTCCGCCACCCTCTCCTCGCTGCTGCTGCCGTGCCTGCATATGGAGCTCATTGCGACCCTGCGTGCGGCCACCTCGGCCACTTGCTCCAGCAGCGTCCGCAAGGGTTCCTCTCTCGGTTGCTGGCGCCTCGTCAGGCGCATGACCGAGTCTTCCAGTCCAGCCTTCGCCAGCACTTCTTTCGGGGTCTGCTCCAACAGCGCTGCGAGCACGGCCTTGCTGGAGTGGTTCGCTTTCTCTGGCGTCTTCAGCCATTGCGCGGAGAGCGCCAAGGCCGCGGCTGCGCGCTCGGGCTCCCACCGAGCCAGCACCGCTGCGGTCACTGCTGCTGGAACTCCTTCCCGGTAGACGACTATGCCGATGGCGCCGACTGGATGCCTGTAGGGCTGGCCCTCCCGCACGCGGGTCACTTCGGACANCCGAGCCAGCACCGCTGCGGTCACTGCTGCTGGAACTCCTTCCCGGTAGACGACTATGCCGATGGCGCCGACTGGATGCCTGTAGGGCTGGCCCTCCCGCACGCGGGTCACTTCGGACAGTCGAAGCCCGTAGGTTCTGTTGTACGGGCGAGTCTGCGAGTCAACCCCGTGCTGCGGCCGCAGGGCTCGCCACTCCTCGTCCGTGGTGATCTCGGTCGCGCTGTGAATCCGAGCTCGGCCGAGGATGACGCCCTTCGTGCCCAGTGCTCGCAGGGGTTTGTCGCGCACCTCCAGCGTCTTGGTCTCCGCCAGGATCCGCGCGAGATGCGCCTCCTTCAGGACGAGGATCCTGTCTCCGGGCTGTGCCTTGTCCTCCGTCCAGCTTTTCACCTTCTGCATGGCTGCTTTCCTTGCCAGCTGCTGCGCCAGCGTCGGGGTCTTCAGTGCGCTCCGCCTGGCAGGCGCGCCTGTCGAGGCAGGTGC
>BGNK01006975.1:11976-25055 GCA_003297005.1 Symbiodinium sp. clade A Y106
GAGGAGGGAGGAGGGAGGGAGGAGGGAGCAGGGAGGAGGGCGGCGGGCGGCGGGCGGAGGGAGGAGCGTTTCGACGAAGCCGCTTGAAGCACTATCGCAATGCTTACACAGGCAAGAATTCTGCTTCATGATAAACACAGGCCTGCTTTGCAGAAACAAGGCAAGTGTGACTTGGTTGTCCTTCCAGTACGAAGCTGTAAGACGAGAAAGTCACCACGCACTGGTGCGCACGGAAACCTTGACAGCACAGCAACGGCAACCGATATTGCAATGACCACTTGCATTTGACAGATAAACCAAGGAACTCCCCCATGCCACTTCGCAGTTCGAGAGACTGACAACATCACTGGGATGCCGATTTATTTGCAGCGCAAGATCCAAGTTCCAATCCAGCAGTTGCTCACCGGAAACCTACCAGCATGCTTGAATACGTTTGATATTGCCGCGATTGAAACTTCTGCAGCGTGCCTGTTGCAATTGCTGCTGCTGTCTCGAGCCTGCCAGTTCTCGGAACAGGCGCATGGCAGGCGCCACCTTGGTCGGACAGAGCTACAGCGGTGCAGGATGACATTTCTGGGCCACCACACGTCTTTGGCATGCAGACTTCCAGCTGGACCTCTCTTTTCAAGTAGCTTGCTGCAACCATGAGAACACATCTGGAATTGACTTTGTTTGCCAGCTTGGGGCTTAGGGTCTGGGAGACTGGCAAGGTACTCGCCGTAGTGCCCGCCACAGCCTTGAGCATCTTACATTGACGAATCTGCACTGATCCTACTTTCACCTCATCTCTGACCATATTGCCAGGACGCAGTTCCAGCAAGAGTTGATGCAGCTTCGGATCCTTGTGCAGAAAACATTGATGATCGGCTAGTCCTGCATACTTTAGGAATTGGGCTCCATGCAGGACGCGACAAGATGAGCGTCTCCACCAGGCGAGATGCCCCAGGCTCAGCAGAACCAAGCAGGAGCTCCTCGTGCTCCCATTAACACTTGCTCGAATCTCTGCCCATGTCTCGTCATGGCTCGTGCGGCGCATGAACAGAGTCTGGCAAATCCTTCCCGTCCTGGTTGGCTCGCACTTCTTTTGATGTTTCTTCCAACATTGAGGTTAACAGATCTGCCAGTGCTCGTTGGGCTCGTAGCCTGCTGAAGTGAAGGCCTCCCTCCGGTGACCGTGTCAAGCCAGAAGGACTGTGATGTGTTGGCCGAGTGGCACCACGAAGGAGACAGAGCTGGACAGAAGGCCTCCATTCTTGAGCTGTGCCAACACGCCAGAAGGCAACGGCATGTCCACGATGCTTAGGTTGTGACTTGATGAATTTCCCAATGTCGCCGGCGAGGTGCTCGCAGCACAAAGCAATGCACCTGCGAGCTCATCGAATGCTCCAGCATTGGCCACCCTTAACCTAACATGCTGTGACATCCTAACCGGGCCTGGCAGGTCTGGGATGGCCAGCAACATCTCTGCTAGGGCTGGCAGCGCCGAGAGAAGCTCCAGCAGTAAGGATGCCAAAGACCTTACCAGCTCCGCGAGCCTGGCCATATGTCATTCTTCGTTGCGAAATCCTGTAATCATTGAAACTTGCACTGTGCGACGACCGCTTCTTCGTGAAGTCGGTAGCGGACGGCGAAGCACCTGCGAACATGACAACCGCCGTCAATGTCGAAACCCTTACCCTGTTGCCTTGAGAACCAGCCAGCAGGGCATCATCGAGCATCCTTACATCAATTGCAGGTTGGCATCTTCCGACTACTTGCAATTTGTCTGCTGAGATCCTTACTCGCCGAACGCAGCAACGGCTAGCAAAATAGAGTGCTGCAGCCTTCACTGGCAGGACGTCCAAGAAAATTCAAGCACGTTCTTGAACTGTGAATCAGCTACGAGAGGCTGGCTTTGTCAGCAACAGCGTGTCCTTCGGCAACATCAACTCTGGATGGGTTACAGCCGGGCTTATTCATCGTACAGTAGCAAGAGATGTGCCTCACGCAGTGCTGCAGACATGCCTGCGCAGAATGGGTGCTGACAAGTGGACTGATATTGATTGCTGGTAGCGAAGCCTTGCATATGCAAGCATGTCGCGCCGGTGAGTGCCTGGTGAAGTCACGCAGCCAATGCTCATTCAGGTGAACCAGTTCTGGGTACACAATGCGAGATGCGCGGAATCAGCTACGGCTAAGGTCTCGTCATAGACGGCCACAGAGGCTCGATCCCACTGCGATCGGCGACTCGCCTGCCAAGGCAGTTCACGCCCGGTGCCCGACCTGCAGCATCCGGCACCTTAAGTTAAAAGGCAAGCGGCACAAGTCGAAACACAAGAATGAAGCTGGCACTGGTACGGTTTTTCACCACTCCCTATTCTACTCATCGTCTTCATGCTGCCGGACAGGGCGAACATGCAGCTCCAACTTGCATCCCAAACAAGCCATTCTTGGACAGTCTGCAATGGGGATGTTTTTCCGCCAGCCTCAGCAATCAGTCCAACAAGTCGGTTTGGTACATCACCCATCTCATGGTCATCCTGCCAAGAGAAGAACCTCAACTCTGGATTGAGTCCTCTGAGCATGGTTCGACGGCCTGGAAGTGAGCCGCTGCATTCCATGAGGTGATGTTTTGGAACAATACCTTCCAGCAGGTTTCACCCTTGCTTAGCATCAATGAAGCTCATGTGGAGCATGGAACCTCCAAGTCTAATTCGTCGGATCTGCAAAGTACCTGCACCAGTTGCACTTATTTCTTGCGAGGCTTGGTTTTGGGCATCCATCCTCGGCCAGCTCTGCAATGCCGACCTGCGAAATCTCAAGCCAAAACACGTCCCCATCAGTGTTTGCTTCCACAGTCTAAGGCCAATGCTGGAGCTGATATGCCGATAAGATCCTGACACAAGGAAATGCCTGAGCTGGCGTGTAAAGCCGCAGATGCCGCACCTTTTCAGCCATGCCAGGCTATGCTCGTGACAAGATCGTCTTGTTTTCCAAATGCACAGATGCTGCTTGCCTTCCGTACCGAGATGCGACGATGTGTACCTAGCTAGATTCACGCATTACACGCATCAACATTGCCATGCCTGACGGCCGCTTCTTGAACCGAGAAGCAAAGTTGCAAGGGGAAGCTTGCATTGCACAAGTAAAAGTCAGAAACATAAAAAGCAATTCATCCATGCAAATACCCAGACGTCCGACTGATTTTAACTGCATGAGCTCAAAGCCTCCACATCTTCCACCTCTAAGAACCTGGACTCCAGCGTGTATGGTACCTTTGCTTTGGTATTGGTTGCACCCCCCCACGATTGATCAGCAAGACGAAAATACAAATGTACTGCCCTTCCAGATTCTCATGAAGGTGCGGTGACACTGCGGCAAAGCCAGCCGGATTTCGTTTCAGCCGCATCATCGGCAGACACAATGGCCTGCCTCTTGCAAGCTGTCTGCCCACAAGCCAAGCCAGCCACTTGTCTAGAACTTGCGTCCTGTGTTGCAGCTGAGTCTTACCCTTAAAGTGGCAAGCTATTTCCTGGGAAGAACAGGGAACCATGCACTGCTTTGGTGCACTCAGCGGAGGTAAAAAATGCCATAGCTGTCCTCTGCTCCATAGACTTGTGATGGAGAGCTGCAGGCGATTCCCAGTCCGTGCTCGTCAGGAGCATCCGTGGAAGTCACAGGATTCACTCTTGTTAGCGGATCCTTCTTGGGTTCAGCACTGACTCTGAAAATGAGCACGAAGCAACACACGCTTCGATTTTTTGGTTTCCATGCACTGGTACAGAGCAGCTGTCCACCAGTCGAGACTGTAGTGACTATAGTCTGAGTCTATGACTATGATTCAGTGTGAGCTAGTTGGCTGATGGAGAGCTGCTGAGTGAGGCTTATCAGCAGCTACCACGCCTTGGTGTCCACTCCACTCGACACTTCGAATGCATTGCTTCCGGACACATCTCCATACCTGACTGCCTGACTGATACTGACAACGAGAATGCAGCTGGGAGTCAGCATTGTCAACTCTCTGAGCAACTCCTCAGTTGCCCAACAGAGTTGTGAGCCGCCTATAACTTTATAACTTTGCTTTCAAAACGCGATTCAAGCTATGTCACAGTCCCAGAGTCTGGTGCACCCAGCCGCCAGCGGGGATCAAACAGTACCTTGTACAGACAAGGATTCTGACTCGAATGATTCCAAATGGCATCGATAGAGATTTCCATCACGCCTCTCACTCTTCTCTCATCTGAACATGTTGAGACATTGGGAGTCTGTACTGAGCCAAAAGATTGATGTGAGCTAACACAATGCCACTCGTTGCAGAAGCTACGTCAGCTATGGCTTGCCCTGAGTTCTGAGTTCTGCCTTACATGCTTTTCTCAGCTGGGCCGCACAGCGCCCAATCAAAGACACCATCTGCGGCGGAGTGCCAACTGCCACGTCTGGCGGTCGTTTCTCAACGAGGATCCTGAGTAAGTCCACAGATGGCAGAAGGCATTTGCTTTGTGCGGCACAAAACCCAGCGGCCTTGCAGTTAACTGCGGCATAGTTTGGCAGTCTGCGTAGGGCAGGGTTCCTGCGAAAAGCTCCTCAGCTCTGCGATTATTGAAGCCTCTTGGACCCACAATCAGTCTGACGATTGCAATCACGGGACAATTAAGATACAACCAGCAGCCCAAATGTCGACTTTCTCCTGAGATTGGAATTCCATCTGTCTGTAAGGTATGGTACAGAAGGCGTGTCTATGAATCACGTGGTAAGCATGGCAGGAAGCGGTTAGCTTGCCGATTTTCGCATCGTAGCATTCCGGTGCCATATAGCGTGGAGAGCCACCTTCTCCATCAAGCTTGCGGGCAATGTGGGTTGACCTGATAAACACCGTGCACGACCCGGAAAAGCGGCAAAAGCTTCCCTCTGTCCATCGCCCTCGACTTGGTGGTCGACTCCATGCACATCTGGTGAGCCAAACCAAAATCGCATATCTTGGCATTCTGATTCGAGTCCAACAGGATGTTCATTGACTTCCTCACAACACTCGGAGTGCTGGCACATCGGCCAGACGCAGCAGGTCAACTTAAGGCAAGTGTCAAGTCCCTGTGTACCACTCGCTGCGAGTGCAGGAACGACAGGCCCTGCCACTGTAGCAGCCTTTCTTGTCTACAAGTGAAGCTCGCTTGCAGTTTCCATCTCCCCGGCTTGCTCCACCTCCGCCGTCTGACATGCGATTGTCCATCGCTGCCACGGAGAAAGCGGCACGGTCTTCCGAGGCCCGAATAAGCAGTCATGCAGCGAGCCGCCGGACATATACTCCTAAGATGCAGCATGCAGCACAAAGGTCATGCCGCACGCATGATGGCAGCAAGAGCTTGCGATGTTGACGTCTAGTTTTTCATGCGAAAACAAATGTTGCAAAATGAACCAGTTCTGCCCAGGGTTCTGTGACTACAAGCAACAGAGGTGGCTGCAAACAGGCACCAATGAAGCGAACCAGCCGAGGGTGTCTCAGTCTTCGAAGTGCGTCAATTTCTTTTTTCATGGCCTGAGGGAACGGAGGACTAAAGAAAGCCTTGAAGAACAGTTGGCTGCTCATTCAGTGACTTTGCCTCCAAGTGTGCCACACCCGAAATTCGCTTGACGGCCACCTTCGTCAGGAAATGGTTGAACGGATGTCTGATTCATTCGTGTTCGCAGGCTCGAAGTTGAAAGAAAAAGATGTCTGGTGCCTCTTGGCCTTTCCAGCGACCTTGGAAGACCTGTGCCGAGCCGCCAGCACCTACCAGGCAAGCACAAAGCAAACCCAAGCATCATGAACGGCATTGTGCCTAACTGTGGTCCCAGGATCAAGTGCTCGGGCTGAATGAGTTCGTTCCAGCCTGAGATATCGTGGAATCAACTGTGCCTTTCGCACGGTGCAGTGCAAGCGAAAGGATGATGTCACAACGATGTCCGTTTTCTGCTCTCTACTCTCCTTGACCTGCAGGGTCGAAGCATCAGGGAGACCACTTTGGGCACCTCGTTGGGTTGCCTGAAGCTGTGACAGACAGGCCGCACCTGAAAGCTGTAATTCTCAAACGGACCACTGACCATTGAGGAGCAGGGGAAAGGATTAAATGCAGGTGCTTCCTTAAGCCGGCGTTTGCCAGCCATCTTCTCACATATGTCAACCTATGTACAGCAGTGCAGTAAGGCCGGCACGGGCTCAGACTGTCCAGCCTCTTGGCTGTGTATCAAATGGTACCCTGCCGAAAACACCTCACCAGACTCAGCGACCATCAAGGAATATGACCACCCCGCATCGACAGCTGCGATTCTTTCAGATAGTACCATTTGTCTTGGCGTGGGCGTCCTGTCCCAACTGCCAATGCCTAGCTGTCCATAGCCGTTGTCGCCGGCTGAATAAACATCGCCGCGCTCCAGGAGGACAAGAGAATGAAAATCTCCAGCAGACAACGCTCGCACTGGAGCATCTAGAAGCATCTTCTCTGGTACAGCTCGATTCTGAAAAGACCCGAGGCCAAGTTGACCATGCAAATTGCTGCCGACAGCAGCAACTTCTCCTGTGTCCAGCAGAAACAAAGAGTGATACGTTCCAGCGGCCACGGCAACCATCTTCGAGGGTGCCAGGACCTTCTTTGGTGTTGCTTGGTCCTGTGTATTTCCAATTCCCAGCTGGCCGTCAAGGTTGTCACCAGTAGCGTAAGCATCTCCGTTCTCTAAGAGTACCAGAGAGTGAGTGCAGCCAGCTGCGATGCTCCTTGCTCTGCCCGTCAGCTGCATCTTTACTGGCCGAGTGTGGTCGGCAGGATAAACAATGCTTCCCACTCCCAGTTGCCCGAAACTGTTCAGCCCCACTCCATAAACATCTCCGGATTCGAGCAACAGCAACGAAAACCAGCAGCCTGCAGCTGCAGAGATCGCCTTGGAGCTAGCGTCCAAGTCCACCTTGACAGGCACAGACACCCCCTGCGTGCCTCCAGTTCCCAACTGGCCATGGTTGTTGTCGCCCGCTGCATAAACATCACCGGACTCCGTGATCATCAGCGAGTGAGTGCACCCAGCTGCAACCGCCTGTTCAGCATAGTTTGGCTCAGCCGCATCCTATTCTCCACCTCCGCGTGAGTGCCTCTACACATGCGTGATAAAGCCCCCTTTGCACCGTGCAACACTCCGAAAGACCATGAGGATATTCCAAGCCGCCTTGACTTTCGGGCTGATGCCCACCCGCACTGCAGCATTCACGGCCTGTCAGTCTACTGCTCTGTCGACAAGAAACCTTGTCAGGCGTCCCACCAACAGACCTACACCGTGTCGACGATCAGTGCTACAGACCCAACTCGTGGCTTCGGATTCCCGTCCTTCTTGTGACCTATGCCAAGCTGCCCATGCCGGTTTTCGCCAGCAGCAAACACCTCTCCATTCTCAAGAAGGATCAAGGAATGATCTCCACCAGCAGACACAGTGACCACCTGAAGGGCAAACGTTGCGGATTTTTGGGAGCATCCAAAACATTTTTGATGTTGCAGCTTTGTCTGTGAGCAACAGATCGAAGGATACAAGCAAATCCCAGACACTCCAGTGCACCCAGAACCAGGCTTCACTCGGACCACCCACAAGTCTTTGTCGTTTCACTTTTTTGGCATTTCGGTTTCCAGATGTTTCCAGGCTCCCCAAAACTAAACCCGCCGAACTCCTGCATGGCAACAATGTACATCAATCACACCCCCTCCTTGAAGGCCGCTGTGAAGCGCAACAGCAAGATGGCGGGCGCGAGAAGTATCATGGCTCACGCTCAGGTTCATGTGTGTTCTGAGAGCCTCCATCGGCTTTATTACACGGAGAGTCTGCAGCAGTAAAAGCGTCGGGCAAGTGCACCAAGACGGAGGCCAATGGTGAGCGGGCCGTTGCGATCCTGCACATTGAATGCTTGCTCTCATAAGCTGCATCAGAACACGCAAGCGGTGAAACAATCGCTCACCTCCCGCTGGGCCGCAGCACGAGGCTGGAGCCGTGTGCCAGCCTGTCATTTCCACTGCAATGCCGCTGACCAACCGAGGCGATGCTGATTTCTGAGGAAAACAAAACGCGGTGATATGAGGTGTCTGCGAGCTCCCATACAGCGCGCTCATGATTCTGCAGGCGAGAGTTCACAGCTTGCAGCTTGCAAATCGAACGCCAACCTCGTTGAGTCTGCTGTTCTCCTGCAGCTTGCGCCGGTGAGGGCTGACCCACATTGCTTCACCGGCTTTCGGTTCTTGCACCTGGTATTCCTCGTATTCCACTGGCTTCGCGTGAGGGGCGGCATCCTTCTAAGACTGCTTGCACACACACACACACACACACACACTTTGGAGAGTTTGTTCGGTCGCACCATCTCCTTCACATCCATGGGCCTGGAATGGCCACCTGCAAAGAAGGACTTTTGGGCTTGAAGCAGTATGATAACGGCAACTTCGACTTGCGGTGTCGCTATGTCTCTTGAGGCCGGTGCTGCTTTGGCTCTCCTCGCACCCAGCAAGACACAGTACGAGAGCAGAGGACATGAACAGAATCCCTTCTTCGGCTCTCCTGGATGGGGTGGAAGAAACCAGGGCCAGCGCCAGCTTCGCTACCCAAACCCGGCTCGTTCCAACGCAACTTCGCAGCACCCGGCACGGCAGGGCCTGAGATTCTGAAACCCCACACCTGGACCTCTGCAATCACTTGCAAAGCAACCTGTCCATGAGCTGCAAGTTGTGGAAGTTGCAGAAAGCGGATCATTTCCTGGCTTCAGAAAATCTTTGTGGCACTCGGTGACATCACTGTCACAGGCCTCCACGGCGGGCACTCCGGCAGCGGGACGGTATGGCCTCGTCGAAAGAAAATGCCCTGCCCTGGAACGCCTGGCATGGGCAGGGCACGTTGTAGAAAAGATGGGCGGGTTACACCAGTCCAATGCGCTGGTATGAGGCACGAGATGCGGATTCCATGATTTTCGCGCGACATCTCCAGGCCCGAGTCGCCGAAAGCAGCTTTTTTGTGCCAACGGCATGGCATTAGATTGGTGCAAACATGGCCATAAACACCAGTGCCACAAATGTCATAACGCAAAGCCTCCACATGCAATGCTTCCACTGAGAGGCAAATAGACCGCTGGAGATGCTGACCGCTTCTCCTATCGGATTCACTCATGGATTGGTAGCTCCATGTCATACTGTAACTATAGTCTCTGGCATGGTTGGAACACCACTGAGCAGTGCCATGAGCTTCAAATCTTCACTTCTTCTCGAAGCTCACGAAGATGCGAGGACGACGGCTGCTCAACAACGACTGCCCATCAAACTGATCAAGGTGGGAGTCAACTGGCGGAGCATGAGCATGGCCACCAGTGATGGAGTCACTAGAAATGTCCGGAAGGAAATGACTGGCGCCATGGTCCGCTGCCGGGAAGAAAGCGCCGAAGCTCGTGGCAGCGCTGGCAGCGCAAGCGTGATGCTCTGCACAGGTGGCATTCGTCTCATGGCTCGTCAAGCTAGCCAGGAGACCACTGAGAGGCCCGCCCACCGCTGAGGAACATGCAACAGCAAGCACTAGGCCACGGATCATGATGCCACCACAAAGAACGCTGCGCGCGTTCGACACTAACTAAGCCTTGCAAACTGCTGCAGCAGGCAATCAAACTCTTGTTACACATCACCATATCTCCACCGCTTCGGATACATGCCGACTACCTGTTGCATTTGCTAACCTGGCCTGGCCATTGCCGTCCTTCAAGGCTCTGCCACGCAGAACAAAGCAAATCGCTGCTCTGCCACAGGGTGAACTGCTGCCCCTACAATGTGCTTGCGGCTGGTGGTCCTTGATCTCCACCTGGTCCAAGCAAACCTGCAGCTGCGCGGGCCACTCGTCGTTCGTCGGGTCCACGGCTATAAGGCGGTGGAAACAACCTGCTGCCTGGCAGGTCCGTGGCAGCCACAACAAGCTCATGTTGCGACGCACACCTTGCTGGGGTTGAGGTGTTAATTTCTGCCTGCGACCAGTGGCACTCACGCTGATGCAGGCGGCCCAGCTGGCGCAAAGCGCCCACCTTGGCACCACTGGCTGACAGATGCGGCCTGCTGAGAGAAGCTGATGGCTCAGGCAACGGCATGCGAAGAGTCGACCTCTTGCAAGAAAGCCATCAGCAGACGGCGTGCTTCATCGGCCTCCGAGCTGGTCTGTACGTTGTACGTGAAAGAGAACTCAACAACGCATCGCACTCAGACTCTTACCATCTCATACCTCATGCTTTGACAACAGACCTGCCTGGCCGCGCCGCTGCTCTAGCAAAGCCAATGCGAAGGTGGCCTGAGCAACAAAATAAAGAGGACAGTGCAGCGTGCATCCGTCATCTCCATAAACTGGAGCACAAACCTGAAATTAAAGCTCGGTGCTGTTTCGTCGTGAGGATCAAGTCTGTGAGCCTGGTGCGTCTGCATTTCGAATTTTTCCGTCATTTACATTCATTGCTGGCCTCACGGTACCAATAAAGTGCCGCCCTGTCCTGCCACCACAAGCAATGAGATTGCATCTACTCTACATAGTTGAACATGATGCTGCCCAGGCAGATTTTCGCAAGCTTCGCTTAATAATCTTTGCTGGCAAGGAGCATCATTCTTTGTCTGGTAAGCACAACCGAGATTACCTGACCGTCAAACTGCAAACAAAAGCATCTGAGTTGAAAACTTTGCAACAGCACCAGACTTGGCCAAGCCGACGGCAGCAAGCGACGTGGCTGCGAGGAGCCAGCTCCCTCGCATCATGCAGCTCTCGAATCGACCTGTCAGACCGCGCCGTTTCAGCCAATTCCCAGTGACTCACCGTGACACAACAACCTGTGCTCCGCACTCATCTGCACGGCCTTCATGCAGCAAGCGTGCGCCCCTCTGCGTGGATCGTGTCGCCTTGCAACTAGCAAACAACGTGCTGGCACCCATGGCCAAACATGTCCCAATGCTTCTTTTAAAAGCAAGTGTCCCAACCTCTGGATGCTCGGAATCCAGTGGGTGCAGAACGAACACATGCGTCAGTCCAACCTCCTGGGTTGCTCACCAGGACAGCGGTGTGCACTTTGCGTGCATCTGTCTGCGCAACATGCTTCTTGGACTTCAGTTGCATCAAACCTATGGCGGTTTCCTCTCGACGAGAAGTCTTCGTTGTCGCTCCACATGTTGCACCGAAAGCCTGTGACACTGCATAATGCTTGCGCATCGTTCTCACAGCTCGATAATCTTCCAAATCAACCCCATGGTTCCACGACATTCCTGAGAGCACTGCCTGCAACTTGTCCCAGACATTCCGAATGCCTGTCAACACAATTTCGAAGTCCATCCGCCGAGAAAGACACCTCACCAGCAACCATCGCAACGATGCCACGGCAAATCAATTCATGGTACAAAAAACATGGCTTGTGAAAAGCCAAGTCTCGCAAGAAATGGGATCACACCCAATCGCTTTGAACTGTTCGAGCCAACGAACAAGATGTATACTGAGTATGCATGTATCTGTCGACAATGACTTCAAAACATGATGGTCTGTTACACGAAAAAGTCGTTTCTGATTATTTCTGACAAAATTTGAATACAAGACAATACAAGGCAAATACAATGCAGAACGGAACGCAACCAAACCAGCAGAATACAACTGAACCGAAACCGAGCCGAACACAACGGAACACAACAGAACAATCTAAAACTGCCAAGGGGACAACAACATAAATTTAACAGAATGGAATGAACAAAAATGGAAGAAATGACAACAAGCCAATCTAAAAAACAATCTGATAAACACTACAGCAGATACGCGCAGGAACAGACTAGAGAGATGAGATGAGAAGAAATGAAAAATAGAACCAAATAAATACAGTAAACACAAGTAGGACCGGATGTAACCAGGCAACGTAATTTACCATAGCATGACGTACTACATCACGGTGACAAACGACAGCAAGCAATATAATAATATCATGTAGTGTAACGTGCTATAATTTAAAACAAAGTATACAACAGCAAAAATATGCAAGCAGCCACCTCCAGGAGAGCATACAACCTGACACGTGCGGGCGGGGTCGTGTAGAGCGTGAACGTGTCAGTCACCTGTTCTCTGCCGCCAAAGACATACGTGGTTGTTGGGGGATTTGGACCAAAAAGGAGCGTGGCAAAATATTGCAGGCGCTGCTGGGGTTCGTAAGACTACCAAAACCTGGAAATGACCTTCGAAGCTGCAATTGCTCGAAAATAGTTTTGAAGATCCGCCCGTGAAGGCAAAAACGGCAGAGGTGATGTTAATCTGACGCTCAGGTGAAAGTAGCAGACATGGTGTCGGGGGTCTGGTTCCAAGTCAGCATGAGCAGACGTGGCTCGGGAAGCTCAGCCCAGGTCAAAGCCGTAGAGTTTCCAGACCCCCGGTCCCCATGCTCAACGTTGTTTTGAAAAAAACGCCAAAAGGTCGCAATGCATTTATATGTCTCCATGTTCTTGCAACGTTCAATTTGGGGTAGTGTCAAGAAACAAAAAACTTTTTTCAGCTTTCATTGTTTAAGTTTGTGATCCGCTTGAAATTTGTACCCTCGCACGAAACGGGTCCGAAAAATAGGACAAGTCAAAGGACCCTCACAGAACTGCAAATTCCCAGCCAGGAAAAAATGAATAAAAACTTCTCTCCGACAGGCACGAAAAAGAAATCCACACGAAAACAATTCAGAAAGTTAAAAGCAAAAAAATACAATTCAATTTCCAACACACAGGAGGGTTGGAGGTTAACTCCAGCCCCCTCGCGGTAGGGTACCGGAGTCCACACAATTGACTTGGGGGGGCATACCGTGGGGAACGTCAACAGTTGCGCGGGCGACGCGTGATCTGTTTGTTGGGATGAAGAGCCTGGCTTGGGGGGGTTTAGGGGAAAAGGGGGAAAGGGGGGGGTGTTGCGACGCGGAAACGCGGCACCATGTATGTATGTAGGTCCAATGTAGGTAGTGAGTGTGAGTGTGAGTGTGAGTGTGAGGGTGAGGGTGAGGGTGAGGGTGAGGGTGAGGGTGAGGGTGAGGGAATTGGGGAAAGCTGTACACAATTATCTACAGTGCAGTTGTGCTG
>BGNK01006976.1:0-20126 GCA_003297005.1 Symbiodinium sp. clade A Y106
CGTGGAGCAGCAAGCGGCTGCAGCATCCACGTCGAATGCCGGGCTTGTGCATGCGCACACACGTGTGCTACACCCCAAACCAGGGTCACGAAATGGCAGTCGCGCTTGGCGACTCATTGCTATCATTTCCGGCCGCCGCTGTCTCCCAGACCCTTCAACTTTTCGGATGTCAGCGCGAAGCTCTCGCGCAGTCAGTCAGGCCGCCGTCTTTGTCCTCCATGCGGTCAGCCGGGGCGACTCCGGAGATCTCCGGAGTCAGACGGCCGAAGCCAAAGGATTTGGAGAGGTCACTGCTCATCCACAAGATTATATATCAGATATATCATTTCCACGATGCTCGCCATCGTCGGCACGGCCAGGATCTAAAAGATTGGCTGCAAGCCGTGGGTGGGCGACCCTCATAGTATAGCACCGAGCTGCCACCTCGCGACTAAGAAGACCCAGGCCGACAGACTGTGTCACAACACAAGTCTTGCTGCAAGCTACGGGTAGGTCTTGTTCGGGCTGCAGTTGCAAACCCTATTCCTAGCTTGAGCCACCGGCATGGCAGAACCCTCGCAAGAGTTTCGGAAATGATCTCTCCTCGCATTTGGATAGGATCAGAACGGTCATCCATTAGCCATCATTAGCCAAGTCAGCATGCAAGCTTGCCGTGAGGGGCCGTTGACATCAGAGAAGACGAGGCAAGCCTCTTTAGCGTGTTCCTGCGGGGGCCAAACATAGCCGAACACCTTGGATGAATGCTCGGCTGGTACGGCGTCGTAGGTGAAACAGACATGAAGAACCTCTTGAAGGTTCGACAGTTTTCCGAAGTTATCTGGCACCTGCCTACACCTGAAAACCAAAGGCTGTCTGAGACGGCCCTTTGGTGCCTGTAGGACTGGGGAAACCGGAACCGGGCGCCTTCTTGCCGTGATTCCGAATGAGGTCTGTCACCTGTGACAGGAGCTGAGCATTGCGCTCAGTCATCATAAGAAGGTCAAGGCTTCGAGCGGGGCCCTTCAGCTGGTTGACTCCCTTGATAAGCTCGTCCATCGTGATGCTCTGGCTGCCATCCTTATCAAGTAACCTGAAGACTGCGTTGGCATCTTCCATGTTGAGGCCCTGAGCTTCAAACCAGTGCTGAGCATGAGTGCTTTCCATCACACGCTGCCATTCCTCACGAGTTATGACATAGTCCTTGGAGTGGTCAGCATAGCGAAAGAAATCTTTCATTTTGGAAGCATGGATTTTCTCTCGTCTTGCTACATCCCGCATCATGATGACATCGTCCGACTGCGCGACTTTGAGCGTTTCTTGCATGAACACCCCGTTGATAACGCCGATACATGCAAAACCCACGGTGACCTTGTGCAGGAGCGAGAAGATGTTGAAGTATGGACTGACTACCTCCTGAAGTATGCGGGCCACAGGCACCCACGTCCCGAGTGTGAACTGGAACATGGTCAGCATGGACCTGGGAAAAGTACCGAAGTACTCGAACAGTGTTTTCTCGTCCTCAGCTGAAAGCTCCATGCCTGATTGAACAAGGCTCATCAACACCTGGTTCAAGAGCAAAGCAAACATCATCTCCACCACAAGCATGATCATGGCGACCCAGAACAGGGCATTCACAGAATCCCTCAAGGCAGTTGTCATGATAATCAAAGAGTCGAACCCCTGGACGGCCCGTACCAACTTCACCAGTCGTATGAGCCGGATCAGTCGCAACAGCCGAAGAGTGGGGCTGTCCAGTGGCAACAGAGATAGTCCTGTATCCAAGCACCACAAGCAAACCAACACGATGTCAAACCAAGACCAGGCGTCCTTGACGTAGCTGCGCCCCAGAACGGCAGTCTTCAGCACGACCTCTATGGTAAATAGGATGCCGAAAAACACGTCGATCCCTTGGATAAAACTCGGCACAGACTGCCATACCTGGGAAGCTGGAACGTCATACCCTGCGTACTGCAGCTCGAAGCCCCACTGTAGCCCAGTGTACTGCACTTCGATTGCCATGGTGATAGACTGCAGCAAGATCAGAAAGGCAAAGAATAGCTCAAAGGCATAAGAGCGCACCATAGCGGACGGATGCCAAATGGGAAGCCCAGCCCCTTTCGCGACCGAAAGGGAGTCTTTCAAGGAGAGAGGGCTCGGCTGAGCAGCTCGGCTACTCGCCGAGGCAGAGGCCGCTGAGGCCATGCTTGAAAAGGTGCCAAGGGTACCATGCGTCCCTGCACGTCGAAGATTTCCTATTGCGAAGGACCTCTTCATCTTGAGCCTTGTCCTCACATAGGGTGGAGCTACGTCCTCGGACTCCGGTTCGATGACGCTTTCGGCCATGGCCATGGGCTCGAGGCTCGCACTCACAGCACTCACATCAACGCTCGCACTGACATCAACGCTCCCATTGGTATCAACGGGAGTGAAAGCCTTCCGCATATCAGCGATCACAGCCTCGTGTCTGCTTTCAGCTACAGAGCGTTCTTCTTTGAAGCGCTCTGCTAGCCAGTCAGCCAGCAGCGACGCCAACGTCTCGCGCTCATGCTCCATGACGGCATACAAACAGCTAGGGAAGTACCCCTTCTTAGGGCAGCCTGGGCCAAGCAAAGTCACAAACCAACTGGTTCCCAAAGTTCGACAAAGCAGCGAGTGCAATGGCACGACATGATGCCCGGAGAAACGCAAGAATGCATGCGGATGCATGCGGTGGCGCTGCCATAAGCTTTGAAATTGCTCATGGTTCGCAAGGCTTAGATTTGCAGCGTGTGACTTTTTCGGATGAGCCAAGCAATGTGGCACCACACCTTGTGCATACTTCTGGTTGTCAAGTATGTGTGCGGCATCGTGCCAAGGTGAGAAGCTACTGTTTAGCAACTATTAAGTTGCTAGTGACTAGAAACGCCAGTTTGCGGCAAACACAGCACGACAGAATCTTGAAGTTACCTCTGAAACCTCTTGATAGTCAGCTGAACTCCATCTCTGAAGTGCCGCCCGAAGATCTCCTCGACCTGGAAGCTAAACGCGAAAGGCACAGCCATTTGCAGGTGTCGACCAGGGTGCCCGACCGTTTCAGGCGTGCCACGGAGGGGCATTCCATCGATGTTGATGATTAGATCCTTTGCCTCCAGGCCAGGCTGTCCCGGCTTGGGAAAAACCTGAGATTTGCAAAAAGAACCTCACACTGAATCGCGCAAGCTGCGGTCTTCTAGCTTCTGGCTCCGGCTCAACACGAGGGGAAAACACTGCGCTTTTGGCGGCCTGTTCTTCCTTGTAAACAGAACTGGTGGCGTTGATCCCGGAGGTCAGGATTTCCACGCTCGTGGCAATACAGGCAAGCAGAGGACATGGACTCACGGGACAGCCCACAGCAAAATTGGAAAACTCGGCAGGAAAGATATACTCTACTTGCTTGCAGCACATGATAAACATGGAAGGCCTGATCTGCACTGCTGGCAAGTAACCTTCATCACTTTCATGCCACCTGCTTCTGGCTCCAACTCCACGCCAGCACCATCTTTTTCCGTAACCTGTGCGCTTGGCAGCAGATTGCAATGTCAAGAAGACTTACAGTATGGACCAGTGGCCAGACTTTTCTTGAGACGTGGCCTTCAAGGTGTGCGTCAGCAAGCGGTGCGACTTCTTCATGCGTTCCTCCGGAAGAGAAGGCAATGTCGACGGAGCACCAGGCGAACCTGTGGGATCGCTACGTTGCTACCAGTCTTTCGAAGCATTGCCGTTGCCGGAACCCCAGAGCAGACCGCAAGTTCACAGGCTCATCTGAGAGCATGTGTCAACAGAAAACCTCACCACGAACTATCTGGTCACACGCTCGTGACTTTCATGAGTTCGAACTAGTCCATTCCTTAGGTTTTCGCACGATTTCTAGGAAAAAGTCGCTGTTGTGCAAGATCCGAAACTATTCCTTTATACACACATTTCTGCGTTTGCGAGTTTGTGTGGAAATTTACAAAGGCATGCAATGGATGTAAGGCATCAGTTTCTTAGACTACTTGGTCAATAGGTTGTTAGGATTAGTAGGGAACGGGCTGTGGGCAATACTTAGCATGATTATCTGACTTCCGCTGGGCTTCGAGCAAGGTATGGGTTGCAGGCAAGGTTTATCTAGGAGTAGTAAGGAACGGGCAGTACACAGTACTTAACAGACTTAACATGATTATCTTAGTTTCTACGGCTTGTGCCAGTGTGTGGACATAGCGACCCCACTCTGCGCAGCGAGAGATTAGTGGACGTGGCGAAAACCAGCCATGCAAACAGATGCATGGTCAAAAGTCTTTGGGCCAGAGTGTCACAAAAAAACGAGTTCTGAGATGATACAAGCCCAGAGACGATATTATACCCCACCCCCCCCCATCATCGCGGAAGTCGTGAGATCGTGAGATGCGCTACAGGTTTTTGCAGGAAACCTGCAACTATTTCAGCAACCTCAATTTAACCAGCACAAAAAATGCCACGACATGCCGCACATCGTGGACATGGATGTGGCACAAAGCGCTGGCCTCCGCTGACGTGCTGACCTGTTTGAGGTTGGGAGCCACTTCTGCATCTAGACTTAAATCTTTGAACTCTTGAGACATCTGCCGGGTGTGCTTGACTCCGCAGCTGGATAAGCACAGCAGCACGCGGAAGGGAAAGCAGAGGCTGAATGATGCGCTTGCCTGGAAAATTGAAATTGATGAGGTCCTGCAGTTCTCTGCGAGCCTTCCGGCGCTCATCCTGGCACACAGCAGCCAACACCGATGGGAGCACGGAGCCCGCGCAGCTCAGCGGGAGCATGCCAACGCAGCAACGAGAAGGACCCACTCAGTTGAGTTAGCCGTACTTCGCCTGGTGAAAGCTTTGTCGGCCGGCTGGGCAGGAGTAGGAAGGATACATGCACTGCCACCAGTTGTTTGTGGCAGCTTCTAGCCTGAACATGCTTGAACAGGCAAGTCTCCTCCGTCACACCCAGTTGCATGTTGGCCATGACGTAGGTTGCTTCAACGCTGCCCTGCTTCCTCTTCCTGGCAAGTTTCAAATGAAGCCTCGGCCCTCCCGCCTTTAACGCCTTTGCGCTGCGGAGATACTTTCTGGTGCACCGGTGCTCTGTGTCTACTTCTGTTGGCTGGCTGAGGATCTGGATCGTGGCGCCACAACGCCATTTATAGATCCAGTGCTGGAGATCACGGCGAAGGCCATCGATTTGCTCCTTTCGCTACGAACTGAAGATTCAGCACAGGCCCTGCACTGAGAATAAGGTGCCCTGTCCTTGGAAGGGTCGCCCGGGAGTTGGAACGGCTCCTCCCTCTCTTCTGGAGGTGCTTGCCTGTCTCCAAGACCACGCTTGGAGGTTGGAATTTGTAACATGTAGTTCATGAGATGGCGTATCTGTATCTGCGGGGCTGCCGGTGAATGAGATTGCTGGAATAGCCGAACATAACCCGATCTCCCTGAAAAGAATCTCCGCTTCAAGGCAGGCCGCCGGACTTCATTCAGCACCTTGGAGAGGCTGCCGGCACTGGTGGAAACCCAGGGGTGCGCAAGGCAGCGGTCCAGGTCCAGCCGTTGCATTGGATCCGACTGGATCAAAGCCCTGATCAGATCCTGCGCGTTCTGGCTGGGCCTGCAAATCCGCCAAGCAGCGAGTCAGCGAGCTCCAGCGCTCGAGCTTCATGGGCTAAGATGCTATTTAAGTCACTGGCACAAGTAGCAGTTTACACGCAGCACCTCCGTCCCGCTGGAAACTGCACGGAGGCACGGCGGATTTGTGCGTCGATCGGCTCGCCCAAACCATCAAAGGGATAGGCACCCACCAGCATCACGTACAGAACCTGGCTAGGCAAATTCATGGAAATTGATGAGAGGCCCTTATACTATACGTATAACAAGGAACCCCCAAGATAGTATCGGTAACACTCCAGGTCCCTATATGGGGGTTTATGAACATAGGGGGCCCTTATTGAATAGCCTAAATAGTAGGGTCCGTATTATAAGGACCGCAAAGTAAGGTACCCCTTTCTTTCGAAAACTCAAAGCCCTTATAGAGCCCTTTAAAGTAACCCCTTATGGTACCCTTATAGTAACCCTTTAAAGGAACCCTAAGGAACCCCCGTATTTTCGGAAACTCCCTACAAAAATCCCTATTATAGAGCCCTGGTTACTTCTGCAAGGCTAAGACCAAGCGGCCACGCCCAGGGACCAGAGATCCACTCGCTCGTCGTAGCCCTTGGCAGCCTTGAGTTCAAACTTTGCTTTTTCTCAATTACTATTACTACGAATATTAGTATTAATATTCATATTATATTTATATTCATGGAAATATTCATATTAATATTAGTATTATAGTATTATAGTATTACTACTAGTATTTCTCAAGACTCAAGATCTCTCAGAGCCCCCGGGTCCGCTCGGCCTTAAAGGGATCAGACACCTCCGGAGCCCAGTACTGCGGTGTTCCAACCTGGGACACTGTCCAGCAACATGCTCATGCACTGATGCTCCATTTGGGGGTTGATCAAAATTATGGGCCCTTTTGGGGGTCTGTGTGATAGTATATTCCTTATAGTTCAAGGGACCGAAAGGGGCCCATAATTTTGATCAACCCCCATTTCTGCTGTAAGAATGGCGTTTGGCACAGGGCCCAGAACAAGCTGCAGTCTCGTCTGCTTGCTGCAATTGGAAAGGCAAGCCGCACGAGTCAACGCGGTGCTGTACCCGTCGTGGATGAGCTTGGAATGTCCAAAGTCTGACAACTTGATCTCCAGAAGGCCCTGTCTAGAATTCTTCTGGTCCTTGGACTCTTGTTAAGTTCTTACACTCGAGCACACCTGCATCCCATGCAAAAGCAAACGCCATACCCCGGATGCAACACAGGCGCGACCAGGATATTCTCGGGTTTCAGGTCCCGGTAGACAATGTGCTGCGAATGAATGTACTTCAACCCCTCCGCTATTTGGATGAAGACCTGATAGGTTCGGCACGATATCGGCCACATATCTGTGTCTGTCTCCCTCTGTCTCTCTGATGTTTGCTGCTCTGCTGCATAGCGCGCCACAGGCTCGGTGAACGAGCCTATGTTTACGATGTGGTCGAACAGCTCGCCCCCCTCCACAAGCTCCATCACCTCGCACCGAGCTCACCAAGCACAAGCCGCCGAAGGCCCTAGGCCCACAGTCTTGCACGAAGCAGCGAAGCAGTCTCATATTCTGTGACAAGGTCACCAGATGGAGGTAGTCCTGGCTCTCGATGGATTCGAAGAGTGACACGATTCGGTTGTGCCGCAAAGAAGACAGGATCGATACCTGCAAAAACGACTTTGCTGCAGTGAAAAGCTGGGCCCGGGGCCCCCTTTGCTCCTGGCCTCTCTTTGCAACTTCTCCGAGACTTTTTGAAAGTTTGGCTGCAGCCGGAGCTTGCCTATGTTGATGCTCTTGACCTGCAGACGCTGAAATTCCCCCCAAGACCACCAACCAACAGCTGCTGCAGCGTGCCCTTCACCGCTGCTGCAGATGCGCCCACCACGCTAAGACTCCGGCGGCAAACTGCTTGCTGTCCTTTTTGCGTACACACCTCGCTGCCCCACTGCGACTCGGCTTGATGCCTATGGCCGTGACTACCCCCTGCCTGCACACCGTCGCAGTTGCCCCGGAGCCAAGCTCTTCACCCATGACATACTTCTCGGGATCCTCCTCCGAACAGCATGCTGGATCACCGAAAGCCGAACTGACTTGTTCTGAAGGCTTCGTCAACGAAGCCCATCCATGGCATCCTTGGGACCGAAGTGGTTTGCCGTGGTGGCTGCCGATGCAACCTGGGCTTAGGCTCTGCTGAGAATGTAGCTGTATGTCACAACGCACAGCCAGGAGACGGCAGCCGCTCCGGATGGCGTGGGCGGTCGAGACTTGGCAGCAGCCTCGGACGCAGCGGCTGCCGCGTTCCCAGTGGCCGCATCGCTTCCCACCACAGCAGCAGCATCCTTTTCCACGCCTTAGCTGCGTGGGTGCTAGACTGCCGGCTAGGGTTCACCACAAGATTCCCCAAATGCTGCTCCTGAAAACAAGTCCAGCAGCAGCCCGCCGCGTGTAATGCGTCACTAAAGCTGTCTGCCAAGCGGCGTCTGCGCTCCAAAGGTTTTAAGCTGCATGCTTCAGCAAAGTCCTCCCAGTTCTCCAGGATCTCGTGAACCTCGCATGATGTCGCTAGCCAGGCTGCCATGTGCTCCACATCGACAAAGGGCCGCCAGGAGAAGCAAAACACAACATCACGGAGCAAGAACAGGGGCAATGCCAACAAGAACAGGGGGAATGGCGAATGGCGAAGACAACCCGGACGACGACCACCAAGACGACGACCACGACCACGGCCACAACAACCATAACAACCGCAACCACAAGAACAACAACAACAACGGCAACAACGGCAACAACGGCAACGGCAACAACAATCACCACCACCACCACCACCACAACAACAACAACAACCAAGACCACGACTCGACCACGTCCACGACCACGACTACCACCAGCAACGCACATGGAAGGTGCGAGGACAATGTTCCAAGGAAGCAGGAGCGCCCCGTCTGCCCTGCAATTGCATGGCACATGAGTTGTCCCTCGGCCCTCAATCTCAGCTACTGCAGGGTAAGTTTTACGTGCAGCCCGACGGCGTGGTACCGACGACGATATCGACGCGGAGAACAACACAACACCAGTATGGGAAGCGCAAGAAGATCCGTCTGCATATCCAAGGAGCACTGACAGCCCCCATGGTCTGGCACCTTGATTTTGGCAGCACAATCACTCTGCCTGTGCACCTTTTTTTCCCTCTCGCCCTGCCACAGCTGCGAGGTAAAGGCTAGCCAACTCTCCCTCCAACACGTATGTAAAGAAGTGTGTACACGTCATGCAGGCACCTGTCAGCAAGTAATCTTGTGCAAAACTCCGGTCAACCTGAAATTTGACAAGCCGAGCACCAGGTGCTTGCCTTTGCAGCGTAGCCTTGGCAAGGGACATACAGTAGCAGTGGCCAAGGCCAAGTCCACATGTCTGCCCAGCAGCTGGTCAGTTTGAGCTTCTCCAACCACGCTGTCAGCTGCTTCTCGGGCATCACTGAACATGGGGCCGGCTCCGGCCCCGGCTCAGACGTGTAGCCTGCGCACACCACGATGCTAGAGCTGCGAAACCTTGCTGCGCCTGTGCGAAGGCTAGCTCGGCCTGGGGATAAATTCAATCAACCCACCAAACTCTGCACCTCTGTTGGGCTCTCAGGCCCGCAGTTCTGTAGTATGGAAACATTGCACGGGCCAGCCTGTGCCGCGAGCGGCCATGGGGCGCTTCTGCTCTCAGCGTTCGTGATACATGTCTTGCAGCTACTAGAATCTAGAAGTCAGGATTGTTTGTAGGGGCTGGATATTTCATGTCCAGGCAAATGCGCGTGCACTGTATGACCTAATGCGGCATGAAAAACACGAGGGGTGGGCACTGGCTCATGTATTGCTCGAGCTGCATAACTGCACGTGGCGGGTGATAACTGGTGGCTTCATGCAGCTGCCGTCTTGCTTTGATGTGGGGCTTCTCCCAAGTTATCTCGTGGACGTCTCAGAGATGATCCAAGCAACGGCTCCACAACGCGAGCAGCCTTTGACTCTAACTTTCACTCAAAGGTCAAGGCCCGCCAGAAAGCCTCAGGCATGTTTTTCAGACACCTTGATATGTGCTTCCTTGCTTGTTTTTTGCAAATAAAATGCACAAGTGCCCGCCAAAGCGGTACCACAACTTAAGTACATGCGTAAGCATGTGTTTGTGTGTGCGTGCATGCGCGTGCGTGTGCGTTACTGGTTGGCGGGGTGGGTCGGGTGGGGTGGGGTGGGTTGGTACAGTAGGTGGCTGGATGCATGCATGCATACATGCATGCATGCTTACTACTGACTTTTTTAGCACTCGTGCTCGACCAAGTCAGGCGAGGTACTGGCCTTTCTGTTCGACTAATCCAACTACAGGCACATTAGCCCGGAGCGAAACATTAACTGCGATTCCGATTCCGAGGTTTTTGTACTCAAGCACACCAGCATCTCACAACAGTCCGTAGCCGCGGTCTGTTTTTCCTCACTTGAGGCCGCAGCTGCTCTGGAGTCTACTGACTAGGTCTGGGCATATGTAGGACTAGGCTACAGTAAGAATTTCGCAAAATGAGCGGCAAATATGATGGGAAAGTGCAGGAAGGTAAAGCAAGGGAGCAGCTCAGTCGGAATCAAAGATGTCTACGAGTTGCTCAGGCATTCCGACTCCAATGCTGTCAGCCGAACACACGGATCGCAGTCCAGCTGATGACCGAAAAGTCAGCACGATCAGGACCAAGTTATTCACAGCGTAGAATATCAAAGTTCGGCCGCGTGAGCCGAAGAGATTCCACTATTCTAGCTGGCTCGGCTGATGTCTTGGTGAAGTTGAAAGGGCAACCAATTTTCAGCCATGGTCAATGCGACCTTGTATGCCCGTGGCTGGCGGCCAGAGCCACTCCTCCACATCACGGACACGGTTGGACAAACGTCCGTGGTTCCTGACGGCATCTCGGCGAAGAATCGCGACTTCCTGCTCCAGCTGGGAAATTTGTCGGCAACGTCCCTCGTCGCGCATGCTTATGAACTGCAGTATATCCTCCACCCTCGCTCCCGACAGCATGGACGCAGGCGAGCCATCGCCCTCGGCTTCAACCAGCAGCATCGCCCGAGGGCAAGGATGCTGCCACGGCCGCCTCCTTCTTGCCCAGGCCCGCGCCCGTCCCGATTTCGGCTGCCGCCTTGGCGGCCGCGTCCCGCGGCCAAGGCCACCTTGGCGGCGGCTGCACCCGCCTCCTCGGTGTCGGCGAGCCGATCCTTGGCCGCGCCCGGCCGTCTCGGCAAGCTTCTCGGCGCCGAAGATAATGCAGTGCATTGGCGTCGGATGGCCGAATGGGCGCGGCGGTCCGTAGCCCTTTGGAGGTGGTGCAGACATGGTGATGCCAGGTGGGGGGCCCCCAACCCGCCAGCAGCTTGGGTCAAGTTGGCCCGTCAGATGCACCATGCTAGGCGGGTGCATCGGACGGAAGCCTCGACGCTCTGGAGCCTGTCCGGTCACTCGAGCAAATGACGGAAAGCAACTTGAGCCGTAGCCATTTCTTACTGCTGACTTACTTACATGCCTACATACATATGTACAAATGTACACACATGCGTCGGGCATATGGCATATACGTTATATGTGTACATAGGTATACACAGACCCACCCACACACCTACGTACATACGTACATACGAACTACGTGCGTACGCACGTACATACAGACAGACAGACAGACAAACAGACAGACGGGCAGACATAACTACACACATGCATTTGCATGCATACATAGGTATGTACACACATACACACAAATCTGCTATTACATGCACTACGCGTATATACTACGTCAGCGTAAACCCCAAACCGTGAAAGACCAAGCACGATCTACACCCCGAAGATCACGGGACCGCCACACGAGACCAGCAGGACTATCGGGACCACCAGGAACACCACACCGACCACGACCACCATGACAACCAGGACAATGGCGACGAGCGGCGGCGAAACAGACCACCATACATCACCATACCACCTCCACTGGAGGGAAAACACCACCCTAAAACTCGTTCTCCAGGTACTGGCGCGATCACACGAATAGCGTGGCCCTGACCACACTGTCTGGGGTACGTTTTTATGTATATGTACACAGGCGTGCAGTTTCTATGTATCTTTTAAGTAAAATCTACACCGCTGGTTGGCCATCGTCTGCTTTTAATCTAGAGTAACAGTTCCATGTAATGCCCCGGATCCTTTGTGCCACACTCCTATGTGCCTATAAAATAGTCCTTCCTTGTCCCGGTCCTTCTATTCCACTGCAAGCAGCTTGTTTACTGCTGGTCGAGTATGTTATCCAGTTGCAGAAGTACCTTGCCTGACTGTGATCTCCGAAGGTTGTTGGCCAACAGAGCGTATGTTCCTGGCAACAAAGCCGAAACCGATCATCGCCACCATCATCATCAACAACCGAATCTCCGGCATGACCGCCATCCTCATCTTCTTCACGATACGAATCATCTCCACCACGGTCACCATCACCCTCATAACATCAGCCTTACTTTTTGACTGAACCCCACAACCACACACACACAGACATATCCACAATCCATGTTTTCATGACAGCAGCCACGCTTGAGATCCTGGTCTGGCAAGGTTTCTGATGGTTGCTGTGCGTCTCAAGGACTTCTGCCGATTTCAGCAGCTGCCTTGTGCCCTTGATGCCTTGATTTGCATCCTTGCCATCGAATTCGGTCAGGCGCCTTCGGCTACGGGATGGTAGCTAATTGCGCCAGGTCTGGGCTTGTCGAAGTAGGGCTTCCATATTGGAAGCGAAAGAGTTATCGCCACGGCGACGGACCCAAAGCCTGCAAGACTTACGAGAACTACAATCCACCCACGACCGTCTTCGTCTCGCATGAATGTCAGCAGCAACAAACTGAGTAAGCTAAAGAACACCGCAAGGAAAATGAGCACAAGCAAGAGGTAGAAATTCGAGCCTCTTTCAACTGGCGCGACTATGCCGGCGTCCAGCTTGGCAAGAAACAGCTGATTGCGCAGCTGCCTCCGTCTGTCTGTGCTCCACTCCCCGATGATAGGCAGGTCTTCGTCTTGAAACGCAAAGATTCGTCGCCCTGCACCGTGCCCTGCGCGTGTCTCAACTTCTTGAAGCTCCTGCACGAGATCGTTCATCTCACGGAAATTTAGATGATGATGTTGCAGGCGGTTTTTGAGCTTGTTCAACAGCTCGTTGTAATCCTTCACCTGCTGCACTTCCGAGCTGCTGTACTTCTTTTCTTCCCGAGACGATCTGACGTCCGTGTTGCAATCCTGAGGCTGCAGGAAGAATCCCAAGCTGTCGGCCGACTTCGGGCCAAAGTCCTTGAGAAAATGGGGCAGTTCCATCTCCATTTCCGCTAGAAGCTGTAGGGCTCCATCTGTCTCCGGCTCGAGCATCAGAGGGTCTTCAGAGGAATCCAGACCATCCAAGCCGGGAGTCCAGGTGACACTGAACTCAATTGACGGTCCCCGATCCCCTGCACCAGGACCCTGCAGCACCACACTTCCTGTATCACATGTCACCTGCTTCTTCAAAGCACGGGCAGCAGAGGAATACCCACTATGTTTCTGCAGCAGGTCGACCAGAGAGAGAGTCTGACTGCCGAGACTGTCATTGTGAGTGAAGGTGTCCTTATCCCAGACGGAGATTTGGAGCTGAGGAAAGCGGTCCAGCGATGCATGGGCTACCCTCATAAAGACCTCCTCCCAACGACCAGTGTGGGGATCCTTCCACTCAGGGTTCTTTTCATTGTTCCAAACCACGCTGGTTTGCGCTTGTGCCAGGCCTCCCAGTTCGAACTTCACAAACGGATCGGATTCATCCAGCACGTCTGCGCTGCGCAAGTTGTACGCCCGGATCCGCGTGAAGGTCAACTGACCCGAAACTTCCCCCGGCGGCTGTGGAACGTGTCTGTCTTCACGCCCTTCCGAAACGCACAAGTCGCAGAGTTCAATAGATTCCTGGGAGCTCCTGTGCGGCTTGTCCCGATCGACTCTCTTGACCAGTAGACGGTCGGCACGCCTCTTCCAATCCTCTGCCCCCTTTCGTCCTAAGGTGCGCTCTAAGATGTCAGGCCATTGAAGCGCCAGGGCCTCCGCTTGAGGCCAGCGTCTCCTGTCCCTGACTAGCTTCAGGAAGTGCCTTCCACTTGGAAACCGGCCGTGGCTGGGATCGAAGCTTGGGTTCAGCAGGAAGTCCAGGCGTCGGTGCAATAATTCTTGTACCTTCTCCTTGTCTGCCCAGGGGCTGTGGCCGGTCAAAGCCCTCAGAACCTCCTGGCCTCGCATGGCACTCTGCTCCAAATCCCGGCTACCCAGCATCCTTTTCATCATACCCTCCTGAGTGAGGGAAGTCCGGACATCCTCGAGAGCAGCAGATGCGATCTCCACGGCCTGCTCCTCCCTTCTGCAGTCACCTCGAAAGTCTCCCGCAAAGCCCGTCTTGGACTTCACAGCACCTTCCCAAGCTGTCAGTGCTGCCTGGAGCTGGTCAAGGGCACGATGCACCGACATCTCAGGGCCTTCCGGAGACAGGAGGGGCGCTTGCAGTGGCCTTCCTCTGCTACCGCTAGCTCTGCTGCCTCTGCCGGATTGGCTTCCGAAAGGAAACCATGTCCCACTTCCAGGAGATATCGCAGCGTCCTCTGCTAGCACCGTCACAGGTGACTCCGAGCCGTTGGGAGATTGTGCCCTCCGTACATCGGCCACACCATTCGAACTGGCCGGCGTAATCTGGGGAGCCTGTCCGGCGAGACCAGAGCTGTCAGGGTGCCGCATCTGGCTTGACATAGGCGTCTCGGAAGCACCACTCATCAGGTGCCCCACGTTGCCCCACACTCCCCATGACGCCGGAACCTCGCGCTCGTCTTCGAAGGAAACGCTTCGACGGTGCCGAGCAGAGTCTGGCTCCACAGTGCCAAACAAAGCTTCCAGCATGGCGTAAACAGCACCCCGCAGGTCCCCGCAAGTCCCCGCCCTCCCCCCCCCCGTATCCGTCAGCTGCTGCACTTCTGCTCGTGGCTTCCGCTACTCTGTGCTTTCAAATGCCCCCAATCTCGAATCCCAGGCTGGTGCACTGCAGCCACATGCCACATGTCGCGGCGAAGCAATCGAGGCAGTGGAGGAGTCGTGGCGGTACTTTGCATGCTGCTGCTACTATTACTACTCCTCCTCCTACTGCTACTGCTGCTATCCCTACTACTACTACTACTACTGCTGCTGCTGCTACTGCTACTGCTACTGCTACTGCTACTTCAGCAGCTCTCTGCAGCAAAACCACGCGCAATTCCGCAGCCTTCAGCAGCGCACTTTTCATCCTTCGCCAGTCGCGATCCGGAGCGTCTGCATCCTTGGCGGGCGATGACGCGTCTTGCCCACCTCGCGCGAGGCGAATGGCACTGAAGAGCTCCCGACTGTGCCAGCTTTCTTTCTGCAACTGATAGTACTACGAGTCGTATACAAAGTAGTACAGCCCCCTGCTGCAGCAGACCTAGTTATATATATATATATAGGTAAGAATCATCACTGGCCCTTCTTCCTTCAATGCGGCGAGGAAAGCCGACAAAGCTCCGTACTTTGAAAGCCTGCTTGAAGACAAACACCCCTACAGGTCAGGTAGGGGATCATAGAGTCATTTCCCATATCTGCGCTATATGTGTGAAACATGTCCCGCACTGCTCGAACATGTGTACCCTTTTTGACACGTGCTTTTCCCTCGTCTCCTCGCGCACAGATCGCACAGCTGTGCCTGCTGGTCTAGCTGTCTAGCTTGCTCCGCCACAGGCGCCCGGCTGACCCGCGAGGCCGATTCTTTGTGTGAAACCCCCTTGCCCCGATTCAGTCAGCCACGGAAGTCAACCCGGCTCACTAGCTCATTCCACGGCAGGAAATGTTAAGCCCACCTCTGGTTACCTGTCTACACACGAATCGTGCGAGACGGGTGAAGCAGGCAAGCCAGTCGCGGCAGCACAAACAGAATTGCGATTTGCCCGTAAATAGCTGTTCTTCACCCGCCTGGAAAAACCGACACGATAGCCTTTGGCTGGAGCTGGATCGGTGCAGCTCTGGCAAAAGAATCTGCAGCTATGCTTGGCACATCTGACAGACCCCAATTCCCGAGTGCATCTGCCATGCCCGACTATGTGAAATGGGGTGCAGACAACACGGCGGGGCCATTGCAAATGCAACAAGTATTCCGCTTTGTCAGCCAATTTGAGATGCACTTGTAGTGGAACCTCGGCTCCGGACACTTCATCATTGCCCCTCTGCATCGCGGCTCCCTCTCTCTCCGCTCTGCCGTCTCTCCGTACCTTTTCTGCCTATTCTCCTCACGTCCCAGCTCCTTGCGGCCACAGGAACTCGTGCTTGCATGGCAGCCTCAGCAGCAGCAAACACTCTCTCGGTTTCTCTCTCTCGCGGACTCACATCAAGGAATACCCAAGGCATTTGCACTCTAATGTCCTCCTTGGCGTCCATAACCTCCTGGCAAACCACGCACACGACGGCCTGATCAGGACGAAGAATCAAATGCTTCCATGGTAGAAGAGATCAAGCTTCTCCGAAGATGTTTGCACAGGCACGAAAAGCTCAAACAAGATGTGACGATGCCCGCCAGAAAACTCTCACGCCTATGTTCACGAAACTTGCAGAGCAAGGCGGGCACCTTCTCCGTGACTTCCTGACCCTCGCCAGGCTCCAAAGGGAGTGCTCTAGGAAGCTTCGTCACCACGTTGGGATCTACAGGCGGTGCTCCGCCCCCAACCAAGACCTCGGCTTCAAGACCATACGACGACCGTACTGTCTATGGCTCCTCCAAGCTGTGGCGAGTGCCCGGTCCCCTCGCCATCTGGGAAGGTAGAGGTAGCACAGAAACCTTGCGGTTGAAGGCACAGCAGCAAAGCAGCTCCGGGATGCAGGGCATCCGAGGGGCTGGTACAGGGCTTCGCATTGTTCAACGTAAGGGATCACGGTGGTCAGCTCGCGCAGGTACAGTTGAATCCTCCAGGTGGAAGCGCTGAACAGGCGTGCACCATGCCACAGTGCCCGTCCTCCGAGAACGCTCTTGAAGAAAAGCGCGGTCATTCCTACAGCTCTGTGCGGGACTGTCAATGTGAAGATACAATAATTTGGAACGCGCTCGTCCTGCAGGCAGCTGCGAACTACAAACAAAAAGTAGCTGGCATTCATGCTGCCCCGTGGCTGTCCGAATACAACGGACCGCACAGTAGCCCGGGGTGGTGGTGGCGGCAGCCCACGAGCAAGATAAGTCTGACCTGTTCGCCACGAAATTCCAGAACCGAGGCTTTCAGCCGCAACTGAGAGCTTCCTTCGGGCCAATTCGTCACTAGTTGGTGAACGCGTCAGTACGCAAGACCGGAGATCTTTCAAACACATTGACATGGACGAAGGCACATCATTTTCGACAGTGGTGTGTGTGGCTTATGTAAGCCGAGCGTCTCAAAGATTGGTGCAGTGACCTGACCTGTCGAAATCTTCGCCTGACTTGCCACACGGCATCGCCATTGCCTCGACAGGAAGATCAGGAATGCACTGCCGTCTCTTCATCGCGTCATGCACTGAACAGCGAAGCTCAGCGGCACGTCTGACGCAGAACTGAGGCCCACGGCGAATGGTCAAGTTGAACATGACAGGGCCACTTCCTGCAAGATCTGCCGTGCCAGCTGAACACTACGAGATGTGAAGCATCTAAAAAAGGCCCCAAGCAGTCCGGAGAAGCCATCGACCTGAATCCGGAAAGGGCAGAGATCTGCCTGACAACCAGAGCCTGCAGGGCGGACTTCCGTGTCCCCAGTCCGCATCCCCCTGCAAACTCTCAGCGCATGCACGGAGAAACCTCTACTGTCGCCTCTGTCACTGAGCTCCGTCGAAGGTGTGAGGTCTGGTCTCAGGCTGTCGATGCACTGGCGGCAACGGGAGCATGCCATGGCGCAGGCACGATAGCTAGCACAGGCTGCTGCACAACAAAACACGAGTGCTGCTGCATATAGTCTTCTGCACGGCTTTGACATTGGGACGTGCTTCGTGCACTGGGTCAAGAAGCATGAAGGTGGGTGGCTGGCTCCGCGCGGGGCGAAAGCGAGACAATGCAAGCATGCTGAATCTGATCCAGGAGCTCGCAGTCGACGGCACGAGCAACCATGAGGCGCCGCACAGCCGCCCCAACAAGCAACATCCCTGATTAAGAAACCCTGGGCTCATAACCCCACATAGTAGGATTCATATAAGAAACCCAATAAAGGCCCAAGGATCCTCAACCAGGTTCCTACATTATACAGATCTCAGTTGCCATGCCTGCAAAGAGGTGATGGCTCCAATGATCGGCTTCGCCAAGATAACATCTTCATCTGGGTACTCGTCTCTTGCTCGGCCGTAGTAATGCATTGCGGCCACTCGAAGTTCTGGGGGACTTCAGCCAAGCAACTTGGCGTCACTTCCACGCTTCATAACGCATCCATTTCTACAGGGCAGAGCATGCTCATTCATCGGTGGTGCCACGACTGAGCTGGTAGAGTTCCTGGACGAGGTTGAGCAAAGGATGATTGAAGAGAGAGTGTTCGGCATGCAGAAGTGGGTGTACGAAGCTGCACTTCCAGATCTCGTGCTCTCCGCTGCTGTCGCAGCTGAGACGCTGCTCGGCTACAGTCTCAGGCAGCGGACGCAAGAAATCAGCATCCTTGCAAGCCAAAGGAAGTCCCATCCAGTGACGCTCCAGATTCTCGCTCGAAGAACATCCTCCGCCGGTGCTGAATTCAAGGGTTTCACCATACGCATACGCAAGGACATTGTTCATTGTTTTGCTATAGTATAGCTACATGTCGCACCAGCCTCACCGAGGCCTGGGGCGTCTTGATCTGGTGCCGTGGGACCATATAATGGTATTGCTCTCCCCCCAAAGCTTGGGTGATTGCGTTCGTTTTTGTTGGTTCATGTGTGAGGGCCCTGCATTTCCTGGGCTGCGAGGTAGATCCGGGGTGATTGTTTGGCAATGTTCGGCACCGCGCTGTGATAGAAGACTACATGTTAGGCAGCATGACGGGTTGTGGACGGTTCCTGCCTCTCCGAAAATACCCCCCCGGGGCAAGTGAAGAAAAAACACGACAACATATTATATGCGAATCGTAGGCCCAAACTGAAATCAAACAGAAGGCCTGCACAAGCTTGGACAAACTGTGCGCCGAGGAGCCCGGTAGATTTTCCATCGGGGCTCGTGCTTCCCTGCCCTGCTTGTGGCACAATCCACCGTCCATGTCTCAAAGGTAATTCCAGATGACCCCAGCATAATCTCTGCGATTGCTGCTGCCCTTGGCATGTGATAGCTCGAAGTCACCAGGAGAACATGCGTAACACCAGCACCTTGCAGGTCCGGGATCATTGTAGAAAAGTTGGTGACGGTGTCAACGGCACGATAAGACAGCACCAGCTGTCCAGCTTCTTGCAGTTTTGCTAGACGCTCCTCCGCCCCAGCTGCGGGCGAGCTCGCAAACACCATCAGCGGGGTCTCTCTGCCTTCCCGGTAAGCCAGTGTCACAGCAAATCTGTCGCGCTCTTCTTCTCCTCCAAGCAACAGAACGGCAGACATGGCGCCCACGACAAGCTTCTGCTTCCAAATGGGCCACAGCATGATCGTGGGCCCACCTTACAAGAATCTTCACCAGTCTGTGCACTGGCTGTGGGATCACAACTAAGCAATCTGAGAATCAGTGCCGCAACATGATGTCACTATGTGGCACTACTTCTTCTTGAGCAACTGCAACTTGTCATGTGGAGAATGTCGACACGCCAGAAATCAATCCACCAACTCCAACACGTGCGTCCTGACCTGTTCTGAACCGTTTCAATGCTGGCAGCACTCCATCTGACTCCTCCTCAAGCCGTCAGAGCTCCCTAACTAATGGATATACTCATATACTCTTCACATCTCTTCACTCCTAGTCCACATGCACTCATGAAGTTTTACGTTCCTCGTTGCCGTCTGCATTGTCCCATCAAGTCCCAGGCTTTGCCTGACATGTCGCGGAGTCGCAACCAATTATGAAGCTTCCTAATGTGTCCTACTTGCCGGTGATCCCTGCGACTCCTATGCACGCAGTCCGCGCAAATTCACGTTCCGTGCAACTGCCTGACCCGTCCGTCAAAGGTCGCTTGATGTCGCTTGCATTTGTACGTTCATCTCGGTTTACTTTTGGACTCCTCGGTTGCTCTGGCTCCATTCCGGGCCCTTTCAAGTTCGGGCAGCTGCAGTTCTTAGCACCTGCGTGTCTTTCAGCCGGTGAGTGCGAGCTAAACTGTGCGGAGGGCAGAGGATTTTTCACAGGTCCCCCTAATGTAGGGGGCTTGATAATTAGAATAGGGTTTTGGGGTGATTGCGGACAGAAGTCTGAGGCGAGTACTCGAGAGATGTCTTGTGCATCATTGAATGAGCTAGCTGCCTTTGAGCTAGTCTACCTAACTAAGCGTCGCAATGATTTTATCAAT
>BGNK01006977.1:8459-21639 GCA_003297005.1 Symbiodinium sp. clade A Y106
AAATACGATTTGTTGCCTCTAGTTTTTTGGTTCTGTGGGGGCATGGCAAAAAGTACGTTTTGTTGCCTCTAGTTTTTTGTGGTTGTTTAGGGTTATGGCAAGAAGTACGATTGGTTGAAACTGGCTTTTGTGGTTGTGTCGGGGGATGGCAAGAAGTACGATTTGTTGCCTCTAGATTTTTTGGTTGTGTAAAGGCATGGCAAGAAGTACGATATGTTGCCTCTAGTTTTGGGGTTCTGNTTTTGTGGTTGTGTCGGGGGATGGCAAGAAGTACGATTTGTTGCCTCTAGATTTTTTGGTTGTGTAAAGGCATGGCAAGAAGTACGATATGTTGCCTCTAGTTTTGGGGTTCTGTGGGGACATGGCAAGAAGTACGATTTGTTGCCTCTAGTTTTTCTGGTTGTGTCGGGGCATGGCAAGAAGTACGATTTGTGCTAATAGTTTTTGTGGTTCTGTCGGGGCATGGCAAGAAGTATGATTTGATACCTCTTGTTTTGTGGTTGTGTAGGGGCATGGCAAGAAGTACGATTGGTTGAATCTGGTTTTTGTGGATGTGTCGGGGCATGGCAAGAAGTACGATTTGTTGCCTCTAATTTCTGCGGTTGTGTCGGGGCATGGCAAGAAGTACGGTTTGTTGCCTCTAGTTTTTGTGGTTCTGTAGGGGCATGGCAAGAAGTACGATTTGTAGCCTTGAAAATTTGTGGTTATCTTGGGGCATGCCCAGAACTACGATTTGTTGCCTCCAGTTTCTGTGGTTGTGTCGGGGCATGGCGAGCAGTACGATTTGTTGCCTCTAGTTTTTGCGGTTGTATAGGGGCATGGCAAGAAGTACGATTTGTTGCCTCTAGTTTTTGTGGTTGTGTAAGGGCATGGCAAGAAGTACGGTTTGTTGCCTCTAGTTTTGGTTGTTGTGTAGGGGCATGGCAAGAAGTACGATTTGATTTGTGTGGTTCTGTGGGGGCATGGCAAGAAGTACGATTTGTTGCCTCTAGTTTTTGTGGTTGTGTAGGGGCATGGCAAGAAGTACGATTTGTTGCCTCTAGTTTTTGTGGTTCCTTTGGGGATATGGCAAGAAGAACGATTTGTTGCCTCTAGTTGTTGTGGTTGTGTAGGGGCATGGCAAGAAGTACGATTTGTTGCCTCTAGTTTTGAGGTTCTGTGGGGGCATGGCAAGAAGTACGATTTGTTGCCTCTAGTTTTTATGGTTGTGTAGGGGCACGGCAAGAAGTACGATTTGTTGCCTCTTTTTTTTGTGGTTTTGTGGGGGCATGGCAAGAGGTACGATTTGTTGCCTCTAGTTTTTGAGTTTGTGTGGGGGCATGCCAAGAAGTACGATTTGCTGTCTGTAGTTTTTATGGTTGTGTAGGGGCATGGCAAGAAGTACGATTTGTGCTTCTAGTTTTTGTGGTTGTGTAGGGGCATGGCAAGAAGTACGATTTTTTGCCTCTAGTTTTGAGGTTCTGTGGGGGCGTGGCACGAAGTACGATTTGTTGCCTCTAGTTTTTGTTGTGGTTCTGTGAGGGCATGGCAAGAAGTACGATTTGTTGCCTCTAGTTTTTGTTGTTGTGTAGGGGCACGGCAAGAAGTACGATTTGTAGCCTTGAAAATTTGAGGTTGTCTAGGGGCATGCCCAGAACTACGATTTGTTGCCTCCAGTTTCTGTGGTTGTGTCGGGGCATGGCGAGAAGTACGATTTGTTGCCTCTAGTTTTTGTGGTTGTGTAGAGACATGGCAAGAAGTACGATTTGTTGCCTCTAGTTTTTGTGGTTGTGCAGGGCCAAGGCAAGAAGTACGATTTGTTGCCTCTAGTTTTTGTGGTTGTGTAGGGGCTTGTTGCCTCTTGTTTTGTGGTTCTGTGGGGGCATGGCAAGAAGTACGGTTTGTTGCCTCCATTTTTTGTGGTTCTGTGGGGGCATGGCAAGAAGTACGATTTGTTGTTTCTAGTTTTTGTGGTTGTGTAGGGGCATGGCAAGAAGTACGAGTTGATGCCTCTAGTTTTTGTGGTTGTGCCGGGCCAAGGCAAGAAGTACGATTTGATGCCTCTAATTTTTGTGGTTCTGTGGGGGCATGGCAAGAAGTACGATTTGTAGCCTTGAAAGTTTGTGGTTGTCTAGGGGCATGCCCAGAACTACGATTTGTTGCCTCCAGTTTCTTTGGTTGTGTCGGGGCATGGCGAGAAGTACGATTTGTTGCCTCTAGTTTTTGTGGTTGTGTAGGGGCATAGCAAGAAGTACGATTTGTTGCCTCTAGTTTTTGTGGTTGTGTAGGGGCATGGCAAGAAGTACGATTTGTTGCCTCTTGTTTTGTGGTTCTGTGGGGGCATGGCAAGAAGTACGATTTGTNGAAGTACGATTTGTTGCCTCTAGTTTTTGTGGTTGTGTAGGGGCATGGCAAGAAGTACGATTTGTTGCCTCTTGTTTTGTGGTTCTGTGGGGGCATGGCAAGAAGTACGATTTGTTGCCTCTAGTTTTTGTGGTTCTGTGGGGGCATGGCAAGAAGTACGGTTTGTTGCCTCTAGTTTTGTGGTTCTGTGGTAGCATGGCAAGAAGTACGATTTGTTGCCTCTAGTTTTTGTGGTTGTGTAGGGGCATGGCAAGAAGTACGATTTGCTGCCTCTAATTTTGTGGTTCTGTGGGGGCATGGCAAGAAGTACGATTTGCTGCCTCTAGTTTTTGTGGTTGTGTCGGGGCACGGCAAGAAGTACGATTTGTTGCCTCTAGTTTTTGTGGTTGTGTAGGGACATGGCAAGAAGTACGATTTGTTGCCTCTAGTTTCGTGATTCTGTGGGGGCATGGCAAGAAGTACGATTTGTTGCCTCTATGTTTTTGGTGGAGAGTGTAAGACATTACGGGCCCCATATTTTCCCGTTAAAACGTTGTTTTCTATGAGTTTTTATTTCAATAACTTACAATCGTCATGGTTTGCATAATATTGATTTTCAAGCTTATGTAACCCTCTTGCTCTTGATGCCTGATATGGGAAGTCCTCTCCCAATCAGCATGGGATGTGCTTGTAACTACCNTCTCATGAAGACTATCCGATAAATCAATGCCACTTCAATCTTGTGGCTGTTCTTTATGTCCTATAGTATGTTCTTGCAGATAAATGTGATACAATTCGTCTACGAAGCCGTGCATGTCTTCACCCTTGAATGATGCATAAGACCGGTCAATCTATATAGTTCTCGCATATCAACATAAAGAATCGCCCTTTTTGCAGACCTCATCATGTACATGGTAGCATATGATTTGGGATATAGATATCCAGCATATCTGTAGCACATGACAAGTTGAGTCTGGCATCATACAGGCAGGCTGCTCAAACAGTTCCCATCGTCTCCAGCTATATACATGCAGGCGACCAATTGGATCGTGTTACCGNCGATACCGTTTTTCGCGTGAATGCTAGCTTGTTTAGTGTAACCTCCTTCAAAGGCGTGTCATCTTTTGCGGTTATTATTGCATTGGTTCTCCCTGTTTGGGGGTTCCCAATCCAAAAAATTTGCCAGCATTTGGAGCTGTGTGTGCGGAATTGTGTATTTCAATTGCAACAGCTTCTCACAGAAGCCAACCCAGATAGCTGAAAACCTACGACCTTCAAAGACAATNCATTTGGAGCTGTGTGTGCGGAATTGTGTATTTCAATTGCAACAGCTTCTCACAGAAGCCAACCCAGATAGCTGAAAACCTACGACCTTCAAAGACAATCATCGCATGGATGTTGCTGTTTTCATCCTGACAGCTACAATGCTGGCTTACGCGGAATAGTGATCATTTCGGCTAAAGCCCACAAGCCCCATAAGGATAAGGAAATAATTGAGTCAATTTACATTTCAAGGAGATGGTGCTTTGTTATCATTGTTGTGTATGCAAACATATGGAGATCCACCTGCAATATTAAGCATGTTTGCTGTGTTGTTGCTCATACCTTCTGGTCATCGAGTGACTGCCGTGCAAACACATTATTTGCTCNCTGCAATATTAAGCATGTTTGCTGTGTTGTTGCTCATACCTTCTGGTCATCGAGTGACTGCCGTGCAAACACATTATTTGCTCATGCACACACAGACATACACCGACATGCACATACGACTGTCATCAACTGTAAACAATACCGCTTGCTGTATCTATGCTGCAGGCAATGCGCCTGTATGCCGCAACCATTCCAACATGGTCTTGATAAAGCCCACGACGCAGTTCATCGTGTATATTNTGTAAACAATACCGCTTGCTGTATCTATGCTGCAGGCAATGCGCCTGTATGCCGCAACCATTCCAACATGGTCTTGATAAAGCCCACGACGCAGTTCATCGTGTATATTATGGATATGTTGGTAAACTAAATCCTGCTACCCAAGAAAAATATGTGAACTATGCCTTAATCCAACTTTTTCATATGTGACATGATCAACAAATCAAGTATCTCTTGTGGTGGAAGTGAGCAGCTGTCTAATGTAACCGTCGGCGTAGACAGAGTTGGCAATAGTAATGGAGCCGTCATAATGAGGCACCCAGCCGGCTACCAGTTGAACTTGACATTTTCCGCATTCCTTCAATGTAAATGTGCTGAACATGGCCATAGCAACGTGAAGCGCCAGGAATGTCCTCAACATATCATGCGCTGTGATATTGAGCCATCCGTGTAGACCATCGCAGCAGGTGTCCTTATCAGATGCCCGCATCGTTCGGGCTTCCCCCCTTACACCTTACGGCCGCGCGGGCAAGNGCTGTGATATTGAGCCATCCGTGTAGACCATCGCAGCAGGTGTCCTTATCAGATGCCCGCATCGTTCGGGCTTCCCCCCTTACACCTTACGGCCGCGCGGGCAAGCGGGATTGCACCACGTATTGGCAAAGCCCCTCGGTAGACCCTTCTTAAAGCCCGGGGACATATTCTCACACATAAACCCAATCTCGTATGAAGCTACAACAGTCACAGCTAGGTATGAGCACGTCTCAAAATGCAGGCAGCATCTGGTGGCACATATCCTCTCTATGAGAGATTGACTTAGATATTCTTGTGCATCCCGTGAGCTTGGCAAGCTCGTATGGCATCTCCCTAGCAACTCATGCTACATGTTTACGAGTGTGTTACGACATATCATATTATGATGTGCATGGTTCACGTGAAGACTGNGCTACATGTTTACGAGTGTGTTACGACATATCATATTATGATGTGCATGGTTCACGTGAAGACTGCTAATTCACCATGTCGTGCTCATGAGATATCAAGCACAGTCATTATTGTCTCCAGGTCTAGTAATCTTTGGCAGAATGACATTCAGATTCCTGCGAGTAGTCAATCCTGCTCACAAGAACACAAGTTAAAAAGGATTTCCAGTGAATGTAAACTCCCAGACAGAGCCCATCATGNCCCATCATGTTGCTCGAACATCGCACAAGTGGAATACTCAAACTCCCGTATTCATGCACCTGTAAATTAGTCGGATCCCTTACATCGCAATCTGTCAATGAAAGGCGAAGACAGTGTTGTTGTATCTGTTATCGAGGAGAATGCTCATACATGTATCATGTGTCTGACATCTAACATATATACCGACCGTATGTCCTCGCACATGCTACCACATAATATGCGACGTAAAACTGTCCACTTGGCATGGCTCAGGCAGTGATTGTGTTGTGAACTCGCATCCGTCGAATGTATGATAATGCAAGGTCTTCTTGTCATACGATGCTGTCTCAATCATCAATAGTTTATCTTTGTAAGCTGTAATCTAAGATATCGACTTTTCTAAATGCACAAAGTCTCCGATGATCAAAGAATATGGATCCCAAAGTCGGCTTGAGTATCGGCCACACCTGCGCGATCGCAAGAATATCGACGGCGATATTCTGGACCGAGCTGCTCTGCTGCCGCACGCGGTGAAAAAAGTTGTTTTTTTGATGGGTTTCCCTGTGCGAGGCATGGACCTTCCACGAACAGGATCCACTTGTGATCGTGCACCGAAAGCTGTTTTTTGGTTGAAAAAGATAGCGCGCCCCAAGTTCGTTGATCGAGTCTCTGGGTGTTCACAGGTCGACACATTCATTACCCCGTAGGGTTCGCTTTTTAACTTCACGTAGGTTATCAGCCGGAGTAGCTTAGTTGGTAGTCTAGGGCTACTTTGAGCTAAGGCTTCTTTTTAGTCATACGTCCATGGAGACGTTGCCTCGACGGAGGAGAAGTATCCCTGGCCATGAGCAGGAGGCCAATAGCGGTTTTATTGTCTTCGGAATGGCAGTGGCTGGTTTCGAGAGTTTGAGGAGGATGGCTTATCGGATGATGAGGTTGGGTACCCAGCGGGGGAACCCTTCGGTCTTGCAAGGCTGTGCTCTGTAGACCCGGAAACCAGTGCCTTGATTCGGAGGCGTCTGGAGGCTCATGATTTTTCGGACGAAACCTGCCTTCGGATACTTCAGCAGGGATTTCGTTGTCTGCCTCGAATCAAAAGGTCCATGATGAAGCAGGGCCCCGGACAAGCCGTGTTGTTAGGGCTCTATAGCTTAGGACGGTTTCGGGGAGTGTCGAGGGCAGCTGGGGAGAATCCTGAAGATGTGAAGTAAGCTCGGACTGCGCAATGACCACATGGCATTGGTGAGCGCAAAAATCCAAATATGATTGCAGCGCATACTATTGAAACACCCAACGGGTGGCAACGCCCGGACACAAAACAACTCATGGGACCTGTGGCTCATTTGTTACGCCGACTTTGGCTTTCTTGCTGCGGGCCATTTTCCTGGCCTGTAGTTCAAGGACCGATCATAACATGTGGTCCGTGCGGGCATTACGCAGTCCAGCACTCATAGATTGTACGGTCATGCTTGGATTGTGCCGCACGCCCATGCCATGCGACGGAGGGCGTGCCAGGCGTCGCAAAAATAGAATCTGGCAAAGGCGGAAAAAATTATAAAAATCTGATCGCCACCCGCAAGCGAAATAAGCAGAGCGGGCACTTGTATCGGATTCCGCACCCCGTGCGACTGGTATCACTTGGGAAGAACCGACAGTCGAAAAAATACGAGGAGAGCCGGTTGGAGACGCTATATAATCGGATGCAGAGACCTTACGACTGAAGACTTATGGGATCTAACTTTCGGCACCAAGCCATAGATGGAAGCAGTGCAAGAGCAGAAGCGCACAAGACGAGCGGAGATTAGAATCGTTAGTTCACCCGCACAATTGAGAGGCAACACGCTACTATCTCAAATACATATGGACCGATTACTGGATCTTGGCAAGTCAGATCTTGAGAAACCAAACTACGATTCAAATCATTTTTATTAGCATTATATCAATTACTATGCTAATCGAGGGTCATAGAAGAAGCAATTCATATTTGTTTTATCTAGTCGAGTGCATAGAGACCTTGAGGGAGGCAATTTATTTCCAACGGAATAGATACCAGAAACGTAAGAAAAAATAAATACATTCATTCCCTAAATACATCCATTCCTAAACTCCAAACGCATAGACATATCGGAGCGTACCGTGCCATGCTGCACCAGAATAAATCCAAATTCTTATATAGAATTTGATTTCAAAATTACAGATTGAGATCGACCCTATATTCGATCGATATTACGTAATATATAGAAATCTTGAAATTATTAGCCCAAAGCTGAACTTACGATTTCCGAGTTTAGGATTTAGAATTACTAAAAATATTATTGAGACTTTAGATTTAGAATACTTAGCTTTAGATTTAGAATACTCTACATCTCAAAAACATCATTTCTTTCGCCTAAACCTTAAAACATTTTTCACCTCGCAGGCACCAAGACTAGAATCAACTTCAAACCTACAAGATTGAAACACCTTCAAGACACTACATTTAATTCTAAGCGGCCCACTACAAAATTACAATAATTGCTAGAAAAGTTGAAATCTATACGAACTTCTTCAATTTCCTTCGCAATCCCTCATAAGTAGAATATTCCTAAATACTCGATCGTCTAAAGATTAAAATTTCAAGGTTTAAACGCTAAACCCTCGATTTTTAGCACACACACATACGACTTCAATTTCGGAGACTTAGAGAAGACCCGAGAAGGCCGTAGACTAAAATTCTTCCGAGCGCACCGCGTGACTAACGACTTTCAACACGATTTATTTGTTGCCATTCAGAAGTTTAAATCGATTTTAACTATATTACAAGCCAAAAACAATTCATCCCAAAAAAGATCGGGGAAATCTTCTCCAGTTTATGTAATCTAATTATTTTGACTCCATATACAAGAATGTTCGGAGTAAAGCCACCAACATACCCAAAAGCGATTACCCGGTAATATATTGGTTTCGGACTTTTGCATAGATATACACACGCACACTGCTTCAACTTCGCGGACTTGAGGAAGGCCGTGGACTAAAATTCTACCGAGCGCATCGCGTGGCTAGCGACTGACCGTCATGGTTACTCTTCTATTTAGAATTTTAACCTTTGGCTGCGATACAAGCCGAAAGCAATGCATTACAAAAAAGATCGGAAGGTAACCGTTCTCCTGTTTATATAAATTGATTACTTTGACTCCATACAAAACCCTAAAGCCCCTGAGTGTTTGAGAAACAAAAAGCAAGTTTCCCAATATGGGAGGGCATTTGAAGCAACAGCCTGTGGCAACCAATGCCGACACACGTGCTTTTTAGAATGAAGGACGCGGTCATCCACAGCAGGAAACTGCTGACGTTTGCCAGCAAGTGGTGGGAACCGGAAACCCGCGGCTAAAGAGGGAAATTAAAAGCCATCAATTCGTGATGGCAGCGTCTCACGGCTTTTAGCCGAAAGAGACTTTTGATTGATTCAAGTACCGGGAGTTAGCCTCATTGCGTCTTTTTCCTGTCTTTCTTCAGTCCTGCCGCAGCTTCCTCAAGGATCTTCTGCATCTTGGCAAAATCGCGGTTCTTCACCTTGCCAACCTGAGGCACGTAAAACCTTCAGCCGGTGTCCCTCATGTTTGACTGATCCCGGGCCTGCGACTGGATGGCTACAACAGCAGCTCCCAGGGTTGCAGCGTTGGCACTGAGCTGTGCGATCCAGGCATCCGGCCCCAGGAAAAGCATCACACCCACCAGCAGGAAGGCACCCACACCTGCTTGTCATGTCGGGGAATAAGAGGCCTTCTACATGTTCAGTTCTATGCGATCAGGCAAGGGTCAGGCAATCACAATCTCCAGCGTTCTCCAGCACTGGTCACTAGCTGCAAGCTTTCTGCTTGGGGATCAAAGCTTCTGGCTGCGCACGGCCCGGCCTAGAAAAAGAAGCACGGCTTCCACCTGGAGCAGAAGCAACTGACCCCGGCTGAGTCCCAGCAGTACCAGGAGATGATCTTCGATATCTTTCAGATCCTTAGACTGCACCCCTAGTCACATGCAGACGTTCCTCTGCGGTCCATGGATGGCCAGGGCGTTATTCGTGGAGAAGCACAGCTGTGAGGGCCTTGTTTAGGGACATATGACTCCATGTGCTGGGGTGTTGACATGACTTAAAGTGACAAGCAACCTGGCTGATATCATCTGTCTCCCCATGGTCGTATGGCTTCTCGTCGGCTTTGGTCCCGGATTCATCAGGGATGCCGAATTCCTTTTCCAGCTCCATCAGCTCCTGGACTCTCAGCTCACAGCCAAAGACAAAAACCGCTAAGCGCGGTTGCATCGCCTCCTTGGACTTGTGCACCAGGTCCCGGACCCAGGCCTGCTCCGATCGGCGAATCGGGCAAGCAAGCGCGAAGCGCGGAAAGCGCGGAATGCGGCCGACCTTGGCCTTCAGCACAACTTCCTTCATCTGAAAGGTCACCAGCTGGGCAACCTTGGGCTACGTCAACTGACTGAAATCATTCGGGAGGAAGTGCAACTCTATGCACTGCAGATATGGGACACAGCAGGCACTGGCCAACATGGCAAGCACGGGCGCCATGACAGCTGGCTTCAAGAGTGCAGACAGCGCCACGAAGAGCAAAACCAACCCGACATAGCCTAAGGACGGGGGAAAAGAGCAACCATGGCAGGTTGGCCACTTGACTCTACTGAAAATGAATAGTAGCAGGTCAGCCTTCAAAGAATAATGAGCTAGCGCCCACGGCCATGTTGGGAAGTGTGACAGAGCGATGTGCGCTTCACATGTCTTCAGGGCAATACTCTAAACTCCTAGCCCCCCCCTTAATAACCCGTACAAGAGTCCGTTATATATCCCCCTGTTTAAGAGTTTAGACTATTTCTCATGTAGCCCTTTTAGCTTTCAGCTGTCTTTGAAGCGCTTCATTTGGCCGTTATCGTGGCTCCAGCTGCCATGCTCTGGACTAGCAAGCTGGCAACATCGAAGCTTTCCTGGTGCCTCAAGTGCCTCAAGAATGGGAGACGAAAAGATTCAGGCTTGAGCGTTGTAAGCTGTGCCACTCTGGCTGGAGACTTTTCACAGACTATGACTCAAACCTGGCCAGAAAAGCTTCCAAGCCAAGGCGAGCCACTCAGACACAGGGCCACCCCGAGCAGCATGGAGCTGCAGACCACGAGGACATAGATCCAGCTGCTTCCCACTTTCAAGAGCGCAAGGTGTCGACCTCGAGCGGGGACCTCGCTGGTCACCCACCTGACTTGCCTTGGATTCAAGCGCTGGGAATACTCTTGATGTGAGACTTCATTTGACACACACCACACACCTGAAACACTGTTAGCTTGGGCACTCCGATCGCAAGATATACTCGAAGAGTGTGTTGATCAACAGCAGCGCTTCCATTACGATGGCAGCAATAAGAAGGCCCGAAGAAAGGCCAGGGTTGACTACAAAGCACTCCCCATGCACGTAGTCTGTGAATGAGCATAGCTGCTTGGCCATCTCCTCACCAGCACGGAGCAGAACCCTTACGGATCAAACAAAGTCGGACACAGTTGAGCTCTCTCCTCTTCAGATAGCCAGTGATGATAAGCCGCAGCCCTTGGCCGGATCAACTCACATGCAACTCAGGCAGACCCTGGCAGGTCGGATGCGAGCAGCTGAAGTCTTAAGCACCAAACGCAAAGGGCAGCACCAGAAGTTGCATTGCTACCTTAGCTCAAACCGATGGCAGTATCACTCTGACACCGGCGCATTCCTCTATGATGTGGGCAATATCAGCATCCTGGGAACAAATTGCACCAGCGCAAGCTTGCACACGTCCATGGAGCCAAGGTCCTGGTTCAAGGTCGGGCAGCAACCTTGCGGAGTGGGCAAAACTTACGCTGCAACCCTTCCTTGAAGCCAGCCGGCACTCGGAACATGAGGTACTCGAGAATGGCCAGCGCTCCAGCCGACTGTGCCTGTGCAGCAGAAAGTCGCACAAGTCCTTAGCCTCAGCAATGGCAAAGAAAATTAAACTACAAGCACTACATTGTACTGTAGTTTCCATTTGTCATCTAGAGGAAGCCTCCAGCTTGAGCAGCTCCTGCATCTCGGCGCCTACAGTGGGAAAGCTGGTGAACCATTCCGGTAAGAGAAGATGGAAAAGGGACGCCACACCAACCTTGCCTTCTTGCAAGTGGCTGGCATCTGCTTTCTCTCCATCCTTGGACTTTTTCTTCAACAACCTGCTCTTGACTCTCCTGAACCTGTCCAGTGGATCTGTATCGCGGAATGGAGAAAAGGCGCGGCACGGATGCTTTGGTGCGACGTTGCAGGACCCGCCTTCCTTTCTCGAGATTGTAGATGACAAAGAAGACCTGCCTCAATTCTCAGTTGCATTCACAAGCTGATGTCATGCAGCTATGCCAGGACCTTATACCAACTGGGCTTGCCATTCCACAGTTCGGCTTGCGGCTGGCAGCCCCGTCAAGGCACGAGCCAAACAGAGCGCCCATGATCGCCAAGAAGAAGATTGCCTCAAAGCCAATCTGGCGACTTTAAGTGCTTGAGGCTTGCCATCTTGGCTCAGCCACCGGCTATGAGAAACAACAGGCCGAGCAGGCCGCGAAGGAGAGAAGGATTGTTTTGCACCTGCCTGAACTCTGCAGAGGTTTGCAGTTGACTCATGCTGCGTTCTACCTGAACTAGTCAAGGAGCCGAACATATTTTCCGCGTGTCAACGAGAAAGTCTCCACAACCCCGTCAGCAAAGGACGGGAAAAAGACCTCTGTCTTGTTCTCTTGCTGGCCCTGACAGCGCAAACCGCAATGCGCCAATGTGCCATTTCCAGATGGCCATGTGTCCTGTTCAGACCCCGGCCTCAATGTACACCACTTGGCTGTTCGGCACAGTTGGAGCAAGCAGTGCACTCGGAAGGCTTTGCAGAAGAGCTTTCAGACTGTCTTCCAGTGCCATGACCCGCAGGCTTTGGGTAGTGGGCTCCTCAACACAAACGCATTGCACACCTCAAACTCCAGTCCCGTCCTTTCTGTGCTGTCCTGGTCTACGCAGTCGGGGGTCTGCACCAGAAGACGCTGCTCCTTCGGCACATCCCCTTAAAGCCTTCTCCCAAATGCAGAGCTGTGCCGTACACAATCAAATGGGTCCCCCCCCCACACCTCTGTGAGGCAAAGCCCGGAGTTGATCAGCACCGCATGACGCACTGTCTCAGGGGCCTCAAGTCAACAAAGTCAACATTTGCTTCTGTCGAACCGTAATTTGGGACAGGTCTAGGCGCCGAACGTAGATCCCAGCCGTGAAAACAGGGAAGAGCAAGAGAGGAAACCACATCAGCGTGTTGCCGTAGCGGGAGTAGATCCAGGAGCCTTGCGACCCAGGTTAGGTGAAAGTGCTTAAAGAGCCTCCTCGCGAGGCTTGACAACCTGAGGCAGTCTCTCTCCGGTCGCGCCTCTGGCGTTCATGTCTTGCAGAAAATTTCCCAAAGCAGGACCAACCACATGCAGCCTCACATGCACAAGAAGGAAAGCACCATGAACAGAACATTGTAGCCTGGAAGCAAGAACAGCTGAGGGGAATGAGTTTTTGGCCAAGCAGCCGCAGCGTTTCCACCTGTCGATCAGCCATCATCTGAGCCCAATTCGTAAAGCCTGGGCTGGACAAACAAATTCTGAAGCACGGCCTTGGAGTTTCTAAGTAGGAGGATCCTTATGATAAGGACGCCAACAATGAGGTACCCTAATTTTTGGAAGCTCCCATGTCTTCATGTGCTTTCCAGGAACTTGGGCCAAGCTGGACAACACGCTCGCCCTTGAGAGTGTCAAGGGTGTTGTTGCAGCTTCGCTCCGA
>BGNK01006978.1:1588-21633 GCA_003297005.1 Symbiodinium sp. clade A Y106
GGCATTTGTGGCACTTGCAATTGAACTAGAGATTTCACTGTCCTGGCTTGGTTGGTTCCGTGAAGCGATGGCGTGTGTAGTAGCTTGGAGTAGGTTTTAAAGCCTTAGAGGTGGCGGCAACGGCGATGGCGGCGGTCGTGAATTGTGTGCACCGTAGGACTCCAAGAAATCCTCAAGGCGATGTACAGCTGTGTTGAGCTTCGTGCAGTAAGCTCATATCTGATAGCTGTCGTTGCTATNGCTTAGGGCCTAGGGTTTGGACTTGAAGGAGCCATGGGGTTTGAGCTTGAAGGTTTAAGGCCTAGGGTTTGGGTGTTGAACTGAGCTGAAGGTATTGTAAAACTTTTTATTTCTTAATGGTTTGGGATTCTCTGGGTGGGTGGGTATTATTCTATGTTCAATATAGCGAACTTGACTAGATACTGCTCGACCAGAGCTGCTGAACCCTAAACCCTAAACCCAATACCCAAGGGTACCTCAGGGTTCCTCTAAAGGGTTACTATAAGAGTACTATAAGGATCCCTCTAAAGGGGTCTATAAAGGATGTATAGAGTTTCCGAAAATTCGGGGTACCTTATTTGGGGGTCCTTATAATAAGGATCCCTATTTAGGGTTTAGATTAGGATCCCCTATTTCCGGAAACTCCCATAGTATGATTTAAGCTATATTCCTGAATTAAGGGAGTTTGGGCTCTCTGGGAAAACACTCTCCCCACCCTCAACCCAAAACTTTGAACCCTGAACCCTAAACCCTAAACCCTAAGCCTTAAACTCTAAACCCTGGACCCTAAACCCTAAACCCTAAACCCCTTAACTCCTAAACTCCTAAACCCTAAACCCTAAACCTTAAACCCTAAACCCTAAACCCTAAACCCTGAACCCTAAACCTTTTAAAACGTCTCCCCAGGAGTTGAAGCCCGAGGAAGCCGAGGGATCCCCCGCGTGGAGCCGCGATCGTTGCAAGGAGAAGTTTGGTTCCTAAGCCTTCCTTCTGGGATTTCCTGGAAGGGATCTATAAAGGGGTTCCTTTAAAGGGATCTATCAGGGCTCTATAAGGGATCTATGGGGTATAGGGCTTATGGGGTTTTGGGGTTAGGGATTTCGGGTTTAGGGGTGGGGATTTCGGGTTTAGAGTTCAGGGGTTTCAAGTTGGTTCCTTCTGGGATTAGGGATTTCAGGCTGAGGGGTTAGGGATTAGGGCTTGGCGTTTAGGATGTAATCATGGGGCTTAGAAGGTTCGAAGGATTTCTATAGGGTTCTGTAGGCCTTGGAGAGGTTTCTCAAGGTTTTGTAGGGGTGTGAATTCTTTTCGGAAGGGGGCGGGGCTTTCACAAGGGTTTGAGAAAGTGTCGCGAGGGTTTTTGTGAAGGTTTTACATGTCTGTTGAAGGATTTATGTGTTCGGGTTCATACACGGCAGGAAGGGGGAGGGGAATCGAGGGTTTAGTGCAACATTTTAGGGAGTTGAGGACTTGTGGCTGCGGCTTCAGGGTTGAGGGCTTGGGCTATTGGGTTCAGGATTGAAGGGCCCTAACCCTAAGCCCAAAACCTTAAACCCCTAAACCCCAAACTCCTAAACCCCTACACCCAAAAAATCCCTAAACCCTAAACCCCTAACCTCTAAAACCCTAAATCAGTAAATCCCAAGCCCCGAAACCCCACAAGCCCTAAACCCAAAAGATCCCTCATAGAGCCCTTATGGATCCCTTTACAGGAACCCCTATAGATGCCTTTAAGGAACCCTAAATCCCGAAACCTCGAAGCAAATCCGAAGCTAAATCCCTAAACACCGAAATCCCTCAGTCCCAAAACGCGTTCTAGGTACCCTTATAGAAACCCTTAAAAGGGCTCCTTCTAAAAGCTTAAACCCTATAGGTCCCTTATGGATCCCTTTAAAGGAACCCTGATAGATCCCGTTAAGGAACCCTGAACCTTTTTAAAAAGGGCTCCGTTTAAAAGCGCTAGAATCGAAGCGCCTAGGGTTTAGGGCCTTTTCTACCTTAGGGTTCCCTTAAACGGGGTCTTAAAGGGATCTTTAAGGGTTCAATAATGCCGGATTATTGTAGGGAGCTTCCAAAAATTTACGGGTACCTTAGGGTTCCCTTAAAGGGATCTATAAGGGTTCTATAATGGGGATTATTGTCGGGAGTTTCCAAAAATTTTAGGCGTACCGTATTTTGGGGTCCTTATAATAAGGATCCTACTTTTTGGGGTAATAAGGATCCTACTTTTTGGGGTAATAAGGATCCTACTTTTTGGGATCCTTATAATAAGGATTCTACTTTTTTGGGTAGTATATTAGGGCCCCCTATTTTCGGAAGCTCCCAGGTGTGAAGAGGTACGGAGACGAGGGAGTCCGTGGCCCAAGACCGGGGGAGCAGGGTTTAGGGTTTACAGGGATTTAGGGCTTTTAGGGCTTTTAGGGCTTTTAGGCGTTTTAGGGGTTTTAGGGCTTTTAGGGTTTTTAGGGCTTTTAAGGGTTTTTAGGGGTTTTTAGGGGGATTAGGTGTTTAGGGGTTGAAAGGGTTTATTGCTTACGAGGTTTCGGGTTTTGGGGACTCAGGGATTCAGCGTTTAGGGCTTCGGGGGACCATCCTTAAACCAGTTAGTCCCAAGCTGGGCTTAAGGATTGGGGATTTAGGGTTTAGGGTTTTTGGTTTATGGTTTCAGGTTGTGCCCGAACATAAAGTTTAGGGTGGGATATCCCTACCTTACTGGCTGAAAGCGGGGATCATGGATATCCTTATGGTGTTTTGTTTAGGTGCTTGTTTGGGCCCTGTTAGTGAAATCCCAACTTGGGTGTAAGGATTGGGGTTTATGCCTTACGGTTTAGGGTATTCGGGGTTTGGGTTTAAGGTTTGGGGTTTACATTTTAGGGTTTAAGGTTTGGTGTAAGGAAAACCGAAAACGTGAAACCCTAGATGCTACCTTAGATTCTCAAGCCATCACCGTCAGCACTGAACTCCTTTGCATAAACCTGGACATCCAGTCCATGTCAGAACCTCTGAACCCTTAACAATGGACTCTTGCTCGTGGTCTTGAAGCAGACAAGGAAGATACACTGAAGGGATGTTTAGATGCTCAATCGCTGTAAACAGTAGGATATGGGAGTTTCCGAAAATGAGGGTTACCTTATGTTGGGGTCCTTATAATAAGCATCCTACTATTTTGGGTGCTATATCAGGGTCCCCTATTTTCGGAAACTCCCATATAGGTGGAGTACAGAAGTACCATCCTACTGAGATTCCACTAAACCTGTTTACTGAGTCTCTGACCCCCTAAGGGAGCGCAAGAATGCTGCCTCCCCGACACATAAGCCCTGAACCTTGAACCCTAAAGCTTTAGCCGCACACCCTAAATCACAATGTTTCAGTCGGAGGATTGTATGCAGAGGCCTCAGATGGAGGTGTTTCCGATTCACAGCCTTTGTGTCCGACCCTGGGATTCTAGCGCTCATTGGCTTTGTCCAATGGAGCGAAGCAGACGTGACCAGGCAATTTTAAGGAAAGTGGACTATCACGGCTTATGCACGAGCTCGCAGCTATGCTGTTCTGCAAGCCCTCGCGTGCGAGAAAGCAGTGCAAATCGCGCCGGCTGTGCAGATGACGTGTCCGACTTCAACGCTGACTTGGGCCTTCAGAGGAAATAGAGAGCGTGTTCCAGTACGCTGAGGTGACAGTACTTCTGCTCATGCAGCTTGTGGCAGACATGTGCAAGTAGCAGCGCCAGCCGCTCATGGTCTTCCACATGCTGTGGATTTCTGGGTACGACTTTGTTGCACCCGGCGACTCTTTCATGAAAAGCCAAGTCTGTCATGACGGAGCCTCGAGACGGTGAGGCTACGAAGGCCACGGTTTAGGGTTTAGGGCAACTCCACACACCTTCTGATCTGCAAAGAATTTGCAGAGTTCCCGTGTCTGAGCCCTAGACCTTCTGGCCAAAAGCCCAAGCTCTAAACCGTATACCCTAAACCCTAAGCCGCGAACCCTGCCCCCAATTGCCCTTGAACCCAAACCCAACACCTAAACTCTAGATTCGCAGGCTTGCTCGCTCAACCTCAAAGCCTACTGGTTTAGGGTTTAGGGGTTGAGAGTTAAGGGGTTTGAGTTTAGGGTTAGGGGTTTAGCGGTTTAGTGTTTAGGGGTCTTGGGTTTGGGGTTCAGGGGTTTAGGGGTTTGTCTGTAGAGCTTGATTGGGGGTTTGGGAAGTACGTCACGTTGACCTGAAACCCATGGGCCTGTACACGGCCAAGCCCGAAACCGTCGTTTCAATCAATCCATCAATCCAGCAATCCATCAACCCATCATCAATTTATCAATCCATCAATCCACCAATTCGTTAATCCATCAACCCAGACCCCCGGGAGGATCCAGAAAGTAGATCCCCTAATTTGGGGCCCTAGACTACTAAGGGTACTTTATAGGAACCCCCATTAAGGGATCTACTTTTTGGATCCTCCCGGAGGTCTGGGAATCCATCAATCCAGCAATCCAGCAATCCACCAATCCATCAATTCATCAATTCAGCAATCCAATAATTTAGCAATCCAGCAATCCAGCAATCCAGCAATCCAGCAATCCATCAATCCATCAATCCAGCAATCCATCAATCCAGCAATCCATCAATCCATCAGTCCATCAATCCATCAATCCATCAATCCAGCAATCCAACAATCCAGCAATCCAGCAATCCAGCAATCCATCAATCCAGCAATCCATCAATCCAGCAATCCATCAATCTATCCTTCCAGCAATCCATCAATCCAGCAATCCAGCAATTCATCTATACATCAATCTATCCTTCCAGCAATCCAGCAATCTAGCAATCCAGCAATCCATCAACCCAGCAATGCATCAATCCATCAATCCATGAATCAAAGTAAGGGAATCGTAGACTGCAACTCATTTCTGGAACCGTAAAACTCACCGAGTTTCTTTCTGTTTCGGGTCCTCAGGGGGGTTCTCGGGTTCATGGCTCTATAAGGGATCCATAGTAGGGTTCTTTAATATAGGGGCCCTCATAATTACCTATACTATTTTGGGGGGTACCTTGTTAGAAGGGTTTGATGGGTTAAGTTTGGTTGAGAGCTCTGCAGTCTGAGTTTCAGGGCACCCGGTCTCATAGAAGTGTTTCGGAGGCTGGGGGGCACCGTAGTATAGTAGGATTCTTATTGTAAGAACAGGCCCCCTACCCTCCCGCCAGATTGTTCCAAGCAGATTCTGCGGCCCCCATACCTTGATCAAATCGAGGTGTACACTGCAGGGGACGGCACGAAGTCCCTGCGAGTCACTGCCCTGCGATCCCTGATTTGGCCAGGTGCGGTATCGGGCTTGGGGCTTTGGGGGCTTTGGCATTTAGGGCTTTTGGGTCGAGGTTTAGGGTGGGTCAACCGGAGCCCCGTGCAAATGTCCGCCGCACGACTCCAAGAGGTTATGAATGATGAAAGATGTAGCCTCCGTCTTCTTTAACAGTCTAAAAGTTTATCTTTTCGCTGTATGGACGTTGAAAAAGGGCATCATGATGAAGTGCTTTGACTTTGTACGTATTTGAGGGTTCGGGTAGGGCTCACCCTGCCGCTTGTATGTTCCAGTTGGGATGGGTTTCCGGTTCAGCGTTCAGGATTGTTGACACACAGCGTGAACCAACATGTGCCTTCAATGGAACCGACGAAGACAACGACTGCTGCTGCACTACCACCACTGCTGCTACTACTACTGCTGCTAATGCTGCTGCTGCTACTGCTACTGCTACTAGTACTAGTACTAGTACTAGTACTAGTAACCCACAGTTCAGAGCTTTAGGGTTTAGGGATGGCCTCTTGATGTGTTGTTTGGGTCTTATCTAGTTGCTCCAACATCCATGACTTTCGCGTCCACCGTTTCCTTAAAGGGTTTGGGAGTTTCTGGATCCCGGTCCATTGGGCACTCTTCTGATGCCAAGGGTTCTGTGAGTGAAGCCTTGCCTTCAAGGAAGCTTCAATGATTACAAATTTGGGAGTTTCCGAAAATTAGGGGTACCTTATTTGGCGGTCCTTTTATTAAGGACCCTACTATTTAGGGTACTATATTTGGATCCCCTATTTTCGGAAACTCCCATTTTATTCCTTAGGGCTCCTTGTTATAGTTACACGGCAGAGGAGCCCAAAACCCCAGTCCAAAATTATTAAGGCGACTGCATTTGTGCGTTTGCTACCCCCGCAGGTGCAATTACCGTGGTCAAAGGATCCAAGTATGCGAACCTCTATGCCACTTGGATGAAGCCAGAGACTCCAGTATCCCTTAGTTAAGGAATATGCCTTAAATTATAATAGGATCCCTCATATGATTTAAGGAATCTTCCTTAGTTCCTTTATAGAACCCTTCTAGATCCCTTTAAGGAACCCTTTAAGGAACCCTTTAGGGGATTATTTCCTTAATCAAGGGATGCTGGAGTCTGTGGGAAGCCATCCCTCGCTGTTCGGGGCCACCTGAGAGCCTCTTCGGATAAGAATCGAACCAGGGTTTTTGGGGTTTAGGGGTTTAGAGTTTAGGGGTTTATATAGAGGTTTAGGGGTTTAGCGGTTTAGGGTTTCTGGTTTAGGGTTTAGGGTTTAGGGTTTTAGGGGTTTAGGGTTTAGGGGTTTAGGGTTTGGGGTTTAGGGTTTAGGGGTTTAGGGTTTAGGGTTTAGGGTTTAGGGGTTTACGGTTTGGGGTGTAGGGTTTAGGCCGAAATACTTAGCTATATAATTGTTGGGGCTCCTTCTGATATTCATGGCATACTAATTTTGTGGTCTCCTTCTGATAATTACGGCAAAATATACCCTAGAACCCTGTTCTAATGATTAAGGCCTCTGTACTACACCTGACCCCGACTAACGGGACGAGTACCTTTAATTAGCTCTTTGCATGCGCTAACTTTCCCACTGTTGTGGATTTCGCGAAATCCCACAAATTCCCCAACACCTAAATTGAGGAATGTACCTTTATAAGTCGTATGTAGAATCCCGCGATGCTTTAAGGTATCGTTCATTCAGGAGTTTTTCAATTTACGTTAGTTTCTTAATGTGGATGCCTGAATGATGAGCAAGATTATCCCGTGGGGTTCCGATATGTATTTATAATACTATAACAGTAAACCCCAAAACTCTGTTCGAGTTATTGAGGCCTCTCAGGTAACCAGGTTACCGCAAACCCTCACCCGACAGCATAGACCCCGAAGCCTAAACCCTAAACCTTAAACTTGAGGCCCTAAGCCCTAAACCCCAAACCCCAGCTAGACAAACAGGAACCCTGTTCCTTGGACTTGAGAGGATCACAGAAAGAACCCGTTGCAGGGCCGTACAGCGTCCCTTCATACATTCGTAAAACCTTCAGAGAACCCTAACAGGGCTTACAGGGGTTTGGGTTTAGGGAAGCCCTCAGAGAACCAGTACAGTCACGCAACACTCAACCCTAATTTTCATGGGGTTTGTGGGGATCCCAAGCTCTTGTAAGAAGTGTACTTAACTAGGGAATATGCTTGTGTACATATTATCCCTCTATAATGTGATGCATTCTCCTCAGCTCCATACATAGCGCTTTCATAAATGATAACCTTACAAGACCCGATCATTTCGGTACAGGGCTTAACTACGTGATTTTGGAATCTGCGGGTGTGGGTCCTAGTTGTTTTGTGCTTGGCACTGTTCCGGATCGAAGAAGACCGGCCTGAACTATGACTCAGGCTTAGGGTTTATGTTTAGGGTTGTTTAGGGTTTGGCTTTTGGGACCTTTTATAACTGACTACAATTTAATATATTTAGTACCCCCAACCCTAGTCTGATTATTAAGGCCTCTACATGGGTGGTTGTCAATTATGGTCCCTTTTTGGGTCCCTACTATAATACGGCACCTATTATTTAGGGCACCCAAAAAAAGGGACCATAATTTTGACAACTACCCACATAAGGTTTTGAGGAGCGGTTGAGTTTTGGGACCCAGCAATGAGGAGCCTTCCGAGTCGTGTATTAGGGACAGTTTCAGGTGGGTACCCCCATATAAGGCTCATCTAAGGCTCGTATAAGGGTAATGGGGCTATATGAGGTCTATATAGGCCTCCTTTAAGGGTACCCACCTGGTAACTACCCACCTGAAACTGTNGGTACCCCCATATAAGGCTCATCTAAGGCTCGTATAAGGGTAATGGGGCTATATGAGGTCTATATAGGCCTCCTTTAAGGGTACCCACCTGGTAACTACCCACCTGAAACTGTCCTTGAGTGTAGATCTGTAAATCCTCGGCTCCAGCCACGTCCCGATGCTTTCAGCTCGAAAAGGTGGTCTTACGTCGCCAGATGTAGGGTTTAAGGTTTAGGGTTTAGGGTTTAGGGTTGAGAGTTTAGGGTTTAGGGTTTAGGGGGAGCATCTGCGGTTCCAGGCGTGAATTATGCAATGGTATCTCAAGCGGTAGAGGGATTTCGAATATGATGGATGGTACATGGCCCGAATGGCTCAAGCCTATACTCTAAACCTTAAGCCTTAAATCGCTATTTTGGGGTCATGCTCTGAGTATGGTACACATTGGGAGTATGGGCTCTTTTCCTTAGTTAGGGACAGTTAGGGGGTGTAAAGTCTCTTCGAATCTTTGTTCTTTCTTGGCAACGCCGAGGTGGGTTCGGCAATGAAGTGTGGCACCATGGTTGGGCCAGACAAGGTGGGGGGGGCTTAGAGTTTATGGGTAGCAGGTTGGGGTTTTCAGTTCAAAAGTAGGGTAAGGGTTTAGAGTTTACGGGTATAATAAGTGTTGGAGTTCAGTTTAGGGTTAGGGTGTTGGAGTTTGCTGCAGAATTCAGTTTTTGGTTTGGGCTTCACAGTTTCGGATTTAGGCGTCAGGGTTGAAGGATCCTTCGGACGGACCCAGAGAGCCCAATACCCCTTAATTAAGGAATATAGCTCAAATCATAATATGAAGCCCTATATAGTTTAAGCCATATTCCTAAATTAGGGGGTATTGGGCTCTCTGGGGAACAGTTTCTTTTTTGGCTCAGTCTTTCATGGAATATGCAACATGTAACGGCTGCAGCCACAGGACATTGGGGGAAGGGGCAGGCAGAGACTTCGAGTGAGAGACGTTTGCAAACGTCATACATGACATGACAAGTGATGGCCTTGCAGGCGTTTGCAACACTAAACTACCACAGCCCAACCTTCGTCTGCTTGTTCAACCCGAATCAGTCCTAATACAGCTAATGCTGGAGCAGTCTCGACGTTGCGGTTGTATCGAATCCGAAATTTGCGGCATGCCGGCCTTTGTCAGCAGTGGACCTTGAACAGGTCGATGAGGATCCAAGCTCACGTCACGGTACAGAAAACATTGGTAGCATGTAATGCAACAGACGATGACGATGATGATGATGATGGTGACAGCTAAACGTCGTGGTCCCGTTGCATGCATTGCCAAAACACGGTATTGTTGACTATGAGTTGCGTTGCGACGACACCGCGCAATACCTGGCGGGGCACCAGGTGGGGTTGTTGGATTAGGTCAGGGTTTTGGGGGGTCTAGGGTTTAGGGTGACGGTGTGACGGTGGCGTCCATTCTATACAGATTCTCACGCTAGCAGGAGACGCGAATCGCCATACCGAATTGCTTGGTGGCAGATCTGGCAAAATTTCGAAGGCCTAGTCTTTGGATCGAACTTCAATGCCCCAGTCTAAACCGAAACTGAAACCTAGACTATGGACCCCAGGGCAAGTTCCCCAACCACACAAAGAACTCACCGCATAAACTCAAGAGCCGTTAGACCCTATACTGTAGTACCCTTATAGTACCCTTGTAGTATCCCTTCAAGTAACCCTAAAAGTACCCTTATAGTATCCCTTATATTAACCCGTTTAGACCCCTTTAAAGGGACCCTTTCCAGAGCCTTTAGACCTCGAATGCAGGAAACAGGGCTTCCCCTTCGTGGCACGAACCCATTGATGCCATTGGCGCAGGGCGCCCAGCTTTTCTGTTTGGTTCTTAGTAGGGACTGGGTAAGGGGTTATGGGGACCATTATTGGGGATTATATAGGGACTACTATCCCTAAACCCTAAACCCTAAACCCTACTAAGAACCAGAGAGTTTTGGGCTTTTCTGCGCGTTGAAACGGAAAATCCGGAGGCCTTAGTTTTGCAGGGCTTGCGGTGGGAGAGGGTTGGGGACTGGTGGTGCCCTGGGATATGCCCAGACACTGCCCTTGCCGGGATTTTGTGGCATGACATTGACTCCCCTAAACCCGAACCCCAATACGTACCCTAAATGCTAAACCTCAGACTTAAACACCCAAAGCTAGACCGACCAGCTGCTGAGAGGAACCATAAACCGCACACGCCCCACATTTTTAGTGCTCTGAGGAATTATGTTGAATTTTTCTCATAATTTACCGGGGATTCTTGAAACCGATTTTTTGGTATGGTGCTAAGGGTGCTTGAGAAATGGCTCCAAAGCAGTCTTGTCCCGACCTAAGCTGGGGCGCTACCCAGACCCCCGGGAGGATCTAGAAAGTAGATCCCCTAATTTGGGGCCCTGTACTACTAAGGGTACTTTATAGGAACCCCCATTAAGGGATCTGCTTTTTGGATCCTCCCGGAGGTCTGGCTAAGTCCTAAACGCAAAACCCTAAACCCCATCTTAGGCAAAGGCTCCCCCGAAACCCGTAACTTAAAGGTCCCCCAAGCCTTGAACCCCAGATAAGGGTTTAGGGTTTAGGGTTTAAGGGTTTAGGGTTTAAGGGTTTAGGGGTTTAGGGTTTAGGGTTTAGGGGTTCAGGCGTTTCCGAAACCCTAAACCCCCAATATTTGCTCCTAGGCCTTAAACCCTGCATTCATGGACAAAGGCCCGACGACATCATGGATGAGCCTGCCGACTTCGAAGAGCACGATGAGCCCAACCCCATCCAGGAAAGCTTGGAATCGTTTTGGGAATTTGTTTATGTCTGTATGTATGAACGTATTGACGAAATAGTGAATGAATGAATCAATGAATGAGTGCATGAATGGAAGCTGAGCATGTATGTATGTACATATGTATGTATGTCCATGTCTTTTGAGTTAATAAATATACGAATATAATTGTAAATCTAGATATACACAGTAGACAAACAAATCATCTATGTGTCTACCTATCTATCTATCTGTCTCTCTGTCTGTCTGTCTGTCTATCTATATACTCTTGTATGTACAGACATGTACACACACACACAGAGGATATGCTTGCTGACTTGTTTGTCGTACTCATCCCGTTACCCTCAGTGGGTTAAACCACCCTAAACCCAAAGCCCTGAGCCCTGAGCCTTAAACCCTAAACCTCAAACCTTCAACCATCGGCTCATCCTGGTAAGGAATTAGGGGTCAGGTTTCGGGTTTAGGGTTTAGGGTTTAGGGAGGAATTAAAACTGTATCTGCAGTTCGAAAAGGGCCCTTAAAAAAACTTAGACCCTAAACTCATTCACCCACTAAGCCTTAAAACCGCAAACCCTAAAGCACCCCAAGCCCTCAGCCCTAAACATAAACCTTAAAAAGCCTAGGCCCTATACGCTAAATCCTGATCGAAGTGTCGCATTGTGATTTATGGGCCTTCATAGTTAGAATAGGGTTTTGGGGCCCATTTTACTATAGTTATTAACAAGGAACCCCCAAATCGGTATTGGTAATTATTTAAGCCCCTATATGGCTCTTCTTTTCTGCCATGCATCGAAGCCGGACAGGACGAGGCCGAGAGTGACAAGGCCCAGCGGTAAACGTTTAGGGTTTAGGGCTTGGGTTTAGGTTTGGGGCTTAGGGTCTGGGGTTCAGGATTTAGATTGTAGGGGTTAAGGGTAGGCTCTCTCTCTCTCTCTCTCCCTCGCTCTCCCTCGCTCTCCCTCTCTCCCTCCCTCTCCCCCTCTCTCGCTCTCCCTCCCTCCTTCAATCACTCCATCCTCATCCTCTTCTGCTCGCGTCATGTCGTCCCGTCCCAGTTAAGGGATGCAGTTTTGCGTTGCCGCCGCGACATGATAGTGATCTTATGTACAGTCAAGATAAACACTAGCACTACTTCTGAGAAGACTGCTACCAAGAATGCTTCCGGCAAGAGAAATCTCATGCTGCCGGGTCCTTCTACGAGTTTTAAGATTTGAAGGCCAGTAAGACTGTACACCCGCTGTACGGACAACACAGCCGCTCCACGGCAGGGCGAGGTGGATGAGGAAGAGGGCGAGTGAGAGGCAGGGCAGGGCAAATAACTCTTATTCCCTATTCCCTAAACATCCCTAAACCCTTAAACCGTAAAGCCCTAACCCCTAAATCCCTAAACCCCTAAACCGTAAAGCCCTAAGCCCTAAATCCCTTAACCTAAATCTTAAGCCCTTAAGCTCCAGTTCCTAAACCCTAAACCTCTAGCCCTCGGGACACGAGAAGTAGAGTAAGTAACCTTTAACCCACTATAGTCTCCTTAGGAACTATTTTGGTTTTTTGTTCATTTAACACCCAAGAGAATATGAAACATAGTATATTTATTATGGTTCTAAGGGGGGTGTAACCTCGTCGGGGTGCTATATCCCAATGGTTAACCTTTAGTTCCCCTAGGATACTGGACAAGTAAGTTGGCGACCGTTAATATAGGGGCCAAAACAATTACCAATACTTTTGTGGAGGTTCCTTATTATAATTATAGTTTATTGGGCCCCAAAACCTTATAATAATTATGCGTTAATGGGCCCCAAAACCTTATTCTAATTATTAAGCCCTATATTAGACTTTTCAGATCTGAGGCCCTCCAGTCCCTAAACTTAGGGTTGTGCCTGGTGCTGCGAAAAAAGCATACCCCCGCTTTAAAAACAAAAGTAGGCATGAACTTAGGAGCGTCGGGTTTATTTGGTTTAGGGGTGTAGGGCTAGCTTAGGGGTTTAGAAGCCTGAATAATTAGCAATACTAAACCGTTGTCGTAAGTGACGCTGGCGATGATTGGGGTGTGACTCTAAATCAGGGTTCTTGCAAGCCCATGATTCATAAACCCTAAATCCAACACTTGAAGCTCTGAATCCACAATCCTAAGTCCAAAACCCCAAATCCCTGCAGCCGGCATCAAAGTTCGGGACATGTTTTTTTCAGTTATCGCCATTCAGGATTTCAAGTGCTGCTGGTAAAATGTGGTGTGGGTTGTGGAGTTGAGTACACAGGAGTTTGATCTCAGAAGGTTTCCTTTTGCAGATCTGTTGAACGTGTTTGGAGGACTGTTCTTTTGACTGAGCAGTTTGAGTAGTAGGTAGGGTAGGTATGGTGCAGATCTCAAGTTCCAACCGCGCTTTCGAGAGTATCCGCGTGTTTCTGGCGCCACTGTCTTCGGGCCGGCTGAGTTTTGCATCTGTGGCTTTTCAATATTGTGACTTAGGGTCTACTGAAGAGGCTGTTTAGGGTTGAGGCATTTAGGGTTTAGGGTGTCGAGGCTTGCATGAATGCATGTTATTAGACTTCATGCGCAGTTCTGATTGCATCCTGTGCCGCCAGGTCGAGTCCAGGTGGGTTTCACTGGAGCAAGAGACTGTTCCGTCGAAAGCCACATCCATCTACGAGCCTCGAAGGGTTCAGACAAGTGCATGAGTTCCGGCAGTTTAGAGGCACTTTGAGCGCATATGTCGACCGAGAACTTCCGGGGTGCCCCCAGCATGTTCCTAAACCCTAAACCCTGAACCCAGCGCAGCGTTTTGTATGTTCCGATTCCCTTGGAGGCTGCGTCTCACCCGTGAATGGAAATCGCATGCATTCATCCAATACCAGGGGAGCTCCGGCGGGCACGGTTAAACCGCCTGGGAGGGCGAGGATAAAGGATGTCCTAGGAGTCCAAGGCCAAGAAATTCAGCCTGACTTAGCCCCCTGCTGCGACCTGGCTGTTCCTGAAAATGCGTGTAAACAATGTAGCAATTTAATATACTGACAGTTTTTTTACAACAAGGTTCCGGGAACAGGTCAGGAGACCGGTCTCACCCAGGGAAGAACGGTGCAAAACTTGCACTCAACTGGACATTTGACCTTGACCTGCTCCACATGCGACCTAGAAAAGTGGTATAGGGGTCAAGACCCTAAACCCTCGTGTGGGTCCTCGACATGTATCTGCGAACAACAGGCTTCATTCAGACATAGGTAGCTCCCTACTGCCTTAAACTAAACTTTCAGTTTAGGGTTTCGGGTTTAGGCCATAAACCATGAATCTAGGATACCGAATTGGAGCTGTCATAAACTCAACCATAAGTCCCCGGCTGGTGGTTGCCTAGGTTCTGATTGCAATAGGGCCATGAGCACAAATATTCTCAGTTGCGAGTATCCTGTGTATCCTGTTCCTTAAAAAAACCGAAAAGCCCTGCACCCCAAATTCCGTGGAACCCTTTAAGAACCTCGGGAACCGCAAAGATACTATAGGGGCCTCAATAATTACCTATACTATTTTGGTGGTTCCTTATTATGGTTATAGTATAATGCGCCCCAAACCCTATGCTAATTGTTAAGGCCCCTACATCCCTACTATAGAACCCTCTATAGATCCCTATAGACCCCTTTAAAGGACCCCCTAAATCAACCGCTGCATTACCCGATCAAGAACCCTTAGCAAGTGAGAAATCAAGGCAGGAGCCTCAAAGATACCCGGTTAAAACCCTTAACAAAGGGAGAAATCATAGAGGGCCTGAAGAACAGATCGAAAGAGAGGACTCAAACCCCAAACCCCGAAACACCTAAACTTCCTAAACCCCTAAACCCTTAAACCCCTACACCCGCAGACCAAAAACCCCTAAACCCTAAACACCTATACCCTGAACCCCAAACCATCGCCCAAAGTCCGTCGATCCCACCCCAATTTGGGGGGGTGGATTTTTTCGGAGTTTAGGCTCTCGGATATAGGCTTGGTGGGCTTCAGGGTTTGTTGAGGGTTTAGGGTTTAGGGTTTCATTTCATAGGGTTCGTAGTCAGATGGGAGTTTCCGAAAATAGGGGACACTAATATAGTACCCTAAATAGTAGGATCCTTACTATAAGGACCCCAAAATAAGGTACCCCTAATTTTCGGAAACTCCCAGATTGCCTAGGGTTGACCGATAGAAGTTCTGGTGTCGAAAACAAGCGAACTGCCAGTCTGATTCTTGGCCTTTGCTTACGTATTTTGGGGTCCTTATAATATGGGTACGGCTATCTAGCATGCTATATTAGGGTCCCCTAGTTTCGGAACTATAGGGCTTGTAGGGTGTGCGTAAGGCTTATTGTTTGGTTTTCTTCCAAGGATGCTCAGTCGTAGAAGAGCTGTTTATTATTCTTAGTAGCTGAGTGGATACACTTTACACTTGGGAGAATATAACCCCCTATAAGACTGAAAGTGTACACCTTTTTGGTGCTTATGAACTCAGCAGCTAAGTTTGGGACTTTTAACATTTTCCCTCAGTGGGCTTAGGAGGACCTTATTTACGAATAACCTAGTTCAGGCTTCCGTTTTATGTTTGGGGATTGGGCGGTTTAGGGGATTGCGGTTGAGAGTTTAGAGGGAGTGTTAGGGCATCTGTCATACGGATGTCCGAAGTATTCCGCCAAGTAAGGTGCCAACACGACACTGAAATCCCTAAGCTCGAAGCCCTAAACACAAATCACTAAATCCTGCGGAACTGTATTGAACTCATCATTTCCAGGAAGCTTCCTCAATGCAGGGCTCACTCGGGCTCTCTGGGCAGGCGAAACACTGATAGAAATCTTTGCAGCCCGAAAGCCACCCTAAACCCTCAACCCTACCCTAGGCCCTAAATGCTTAAACCCTCAACCCTAAACTAGGCGTTAAATCCCTGAGCTCTAAACCCTAAACCCCTAAACGCCTAAACCTGCAAACCCCTAAAAGCCCTCAAACCCTGAATCCCTAGGCCCTTAAACCCTGAGACCCACCCTGAACACAGAGAAGGCCCTCGCTTGCTCTCTCCGGCAGCGGCAGTCCGCACTCCTGGCCTCGGCGATGCTTCAGCAGCTCAGCTTTACAGGGTCTCAGCTGGGTTTCAGTCACAAGGTTTAGGGTTTAGGCCCAGTCGGCCTTTGACAGGTTTGTTTTGCTTGTGGTGCTTTTTGTGGTTGTTCATCGGAGTTTAGTCGGGTTTTATCGGTTTCTACCGGGGTTCAGCGCTAGAATGGAGTCTTTTTAGGGGCTTGTGTTTGTTATTTGGGGCTCTCCGAAAGGTAGGTGTCACAACCGGGGGTATCTTTCCACTAATTCCGGCCTATCTAAGGGTCACAGGGTTGTCTAGCTTTCTTTAGCATCCTAAATCCTAAACCGATAAACCCTAAACCCGCAGACCCCTAAACCCTAAACCGCCAGACCCCGAACCCCTAAACCCCTAAACCCCTAAACCCCTAAACCCCTAAACCCCTAAACCCCTAAACCCCTAAACCCCTAAACCCCTAAACCCCTAAACCCCTAAACCCCTAAACCCCTAACCCTAAGCCACTAAGCCCTAAACTAGCACAGGGGTGTTGTCAGCTTCTTCTTTAAGGATCTGGCTGAAAGTGCCGAGTCCCGCGTCTGTGGCCCCGAAGAGTTCCTTCAAGGGATCTACAGGGGCCTTTCAGGGTACCTTTTATGGTTTATAAAGGGTTTAGGGTTATTGTGAGTTGATGTTTGGGTTTGTATGATAGGGGCCTTAATAAATACCTATACTATTTTGGGGGTTCCTTACTATAATTACAGTACAATGTACCCCCAAACCCTATTCTAATTATTAAGGCCCCCATACAATAGAACCCTGCTATAAAGACCCCTTTAAAGGACCTCTTGAAAGGAACCCCTATTCTAAATTTTAGGGCCGCTAATATCTAACCCTACTATAGATCCCTCATAGACCCCTTTAAGTTTAAAAGGAACCCTATTCTAATTATTAAAGCTATAGTAGAAGCCAGAAAGTTGGAACATCATTAGCCTCATACCCTTAAGGTAAAGTATAGGGGATCCCAGCATGAATCATCCTAAATCCATGTTCCAACTTTCTGGGGTTCACTATAATTATATTAGTATGGTTCGGGTTTGCTCTTTCGTTGTTTGGGAGAAGGCCAGGGCCGAGCCCCCGCACTCTTCACAAGCCTTGCAGATGAACTCTTACCAGGAGGTTCAGGGGTAGTTAGTTTAGGCTTTAGGCTTTAGGCTTTAGGGTTTAGGGTTTAGGGTTTAGGGTTTGGGTTTAGGGTTTAGAGTTTAGGGAAGTCGGCTTATCAGTCCTCTGATATGGGTTATAAGTATAGTTACCCTACTTATAACCCTACTTACAATTACCCCTGAACCTCCAAGTTAGGTCCCAGCACTTACTCCGAAAGGCGCAAACATACGCCGAACACCTTCGTATCTATTGGCGACTCGCGCGGAAATCCTGAGAGTGTGACTCCTTAGGGAGTCTAAGGGAAACTCTTGAACCCGAAGCCTCAGGATGTCCAGAGGCTTTCAGCTTCAGTTTGTCATATCATGTCATCTCATATCACTTCATCAGATGCTACGGCATATCATTAACAACTTAGAAACCTACAACATAACGTAACGTGACATAACAGAAACAACCCCTCAACCCTAAACCCTAGGCTCCAATCTCGAGCCCCAAGCCCCAGAGCGAGAAGGATTGCTTCGTGAAGCCTTGGCTTTATCTTGCTGAGGCCTCTGACCCTCTCTCCATCGAAGTGGCTCGGCGGCACACGGCACCGTGAGACCCAGACGAGGCTTTATGAAATCTTGACCTTCTTCTTTTTTTCAAGGCCCCTGTATGCTCGTCTTACATTCAAGGCCCCCATATCATATCATTCGTACAGCTTCTTACTCGACCTAAACCCTAGGCCCTAAACCCAAAGCAATAATGCAGACCATAAGTCCTCAATTCGAAGACCTCCCAAGGTTCCCTCATCATGTCCTAGTACTCTCCCCACTTGAACCACCCTTAGCCCTTTGGGATCCTAAAACTCGAAGAGAAGCCGAGGTGCCGTCATCTGTTCGCCGTGCAAGCCTCGGGAGGTTCCGCGTGGCTTTCATGCGGGGTTTACAGGATTAGAGGTCTTTTTTGTCAGGTTGTTTGGGCTTTGGGTGTTTAGGGTTGGGGGTTCAGACGTTTAGGGTTTAGGGGGTGCATCTAGATGTAGGGACGAGCGAGGAATTCTACTTATTCAGGACGTTGTAGAAGGCTGCCTTTGGCTCAATACTGGTAGCACTCTTCTGACTGCTTACCGCAACCGATGTAGCAGTGGAATCGTTGTGCACATCAGACTGCTCTTGCTTGCTGCCACCGCGAGTCGCAGTACCATTGTCAGTATTTCGGCAGTGTTGCCACTGTCGACTTTGTCGATTTACTGCGGTTCCTTCTTCTCATCTGAACTGCTGTCCATCTTCTCGTTTGAGGCTAGTATTGTTTGTTCACATATTTCTTGGTCATCGCCGTTTTAACGGTGTTCCTGACCCTGCGCTGTGGTTCTGTTGTTGAACTTGCATCTTATCTACCACTGTTATGCTACTGCCACATCAGTTCGATTGCTGCTGCTTGAACGCGTCTTAACCATGTCTAGTGAGTGATATCCCTAAGCCCTGAACCCTGTTAATTAAGCTCAACAGACACTTCTTCCGAACGCCTGGACCTTACACCCACATGGGCCGAACTTTTCTGAAGCTAAGTAATCTTCAAGGTTACGGTTCAGGGTTTACGGGTTCAGGGGCTTGGGTGTTAGGGGTTTAGGCCCTCGAGGGCCCTAAACCCCAACACCCTAAACGCTTAACACCCTGACACCCTAACACCCTACTTGAAGGGGCAGGGGACTTAGTAAGTAGGTTATAAGTAGAGTTATAAGAGCCCCAAATGGAGTTACCCTAATTATAACTCCTACTTATAACCAACTTCAAGTAACACCCTGAAACCCTAAACCCTAAACCCTAACACCCTAACACCCTAAACCCTAACACCATAACACCCTAACACCCTGAAGCCCTAAACCCTAACACCCTAACACCCTAAACCCCTAAACCCCTAAAGCCCTAAACCCTAAACCCTAAAACACCCAGAAAGCTTCTGCTGCAGGCTCCCCAATGATTCGTGGGCTCGCATCCTTCGCCTTTGCAGGCGCCTGAGGCCTTCGAATCTCGTTTCATCGTAGGGGCCTGGATACTTAGAAGAGGGTGGAGGGGTTCCTTTAAAGGGTTCCATAAGGGATCTATAGAGTTTAGGGGTTTCGGGTTCAGGGTTTAGAGGTTATATATGGTCACGCGCTCCGCGGCCCCCCCCCCTCCCCCCCCCCGTCCGGATACCTGTGGTGTGGGGTGTGGGGTCCCTCTTTCCCCTGTGGGTGGTTGTGGGGTTTTGGGGAATAGGGTATAGCAAAAGCTTTTGAGTTTTGGGTATACGGTAAGACGGTATACGGCTTGGAGTCGACAAGGGCTTGGGGAAGATTTGGGGTGTATGTTCTGCTCTAGGCTTAGAGCCTGCATTTAGGCGGAGTTTAGGGTTGGGTGTAGGTTTAAAGTACAGGTTATAAGGTTACTCAAAACAGGAGCAGGCGCTACGTTGCAGGGTTTACGGCTTGCGAAGGGCTTGCGTGTGAGCCCTGGCCGCCCCCCAGCATCACCCCACCACCAGCCCTTTCCGCACACAACCCCTACCAGACCATACCATGGGGGGGGGGGGCTGGGAACGCCAGCTGCCTGACCATGTATGGTCTAGGGTCCAGGGTTTAGGGTTAAGGTGGTTTATGGTTAAGGGGTTTAGGTTTAGAGTTAAGGAGTCCAGGGTTTAGGGGTTTAGGCGTCAGTGTTTAGGGTTTAGGGTTTGGGGGGTTGAGGGGCCTTCAGGTTCCGGGGAATGAGGACCCTAAGGAACAGCTACCACCTCCCACAGGTACGATGACAGGCGCTCTTCAATTCGTGCCGAAGAGGCACTTGAAGGGGCAGGGGACTTAGTAAGTTGGTTATAAGTACCCTGAGCATCGCATATTGATTACAATCAATATTTGGGATGGTTTTTGTGTTGATATTGATTTTCGTGGTTTGTGTTGATATAATCAATATTCGCCATATTGATATTTTTCTGTGT
>BGNK01006980.1:4850-19595 GCA_003297005.1 Symbiodinium sp. clade A Y106
CCCATGATCCTTTAAGTAGTCCCTAAACCCTAAACCCTATAGATCCCTTTAAGGAGCCCTTTAAGGAAGCCTAGTTACGAAGTCCCATGATCCTTTAAGTAGTCCCTAAACCCTAAACCTTATAGATCCCTTTAAGGAGCCCTTTAAGGACTAGCTAGTAAGTCCCATGATCCTTTAAGTAGCCCCCGCCCCCCCACCACATCCGCTCCTCGGCGGCCCGGATCTCGACTGCAGCAGCAGGTGAGGGCCTGAGACCGTCTTTCTTCTTTTATGAAATACCTGCGGCAGTAGCAATGGCAGGAGCAGTAGTAGTAGTAGTAGTAGTAGTAGTAGTAGTAGTAGTAGTAGTAGTAGTAGTAGTAGTAGTAGTAGTGGCAATAGCAGCATGAGCAACGGGAGCAGGAGGAGAAGCAACAGCAGCAAACATAGTAGAAGCAGCGGTAGTAAGTAGCGGTAGTCGAGTCGTGGTACTAAATCCTAAACCCTTCTTTTTACCCTAAGCCCTAAACCCTATACCCTAAACCCTAGGCCCCTAAACCCTAAACCCCTAAACCCCTAAACCCTAAACCCTCAACCTACTCTATAAGGAAGATCAGGGGATCTAGTAAGTACGGTTACAAGTACATTAATTCAGGCGACCAACAAGAATAGTAGTCGCAGTTCCAACCGTGTGCAGTTGCTGAGCTCGAAGCGCTTGGCCCAGGAGGTGCTGTGATCTGGAGCGCCAAAACTCCAACTGCGCAGTGAGACAAGTGACACACTAAGAAGAAAGAATTTTGAGGCATCTACCATGTCACACAGAATACTATACTATACGAACATCTTACTATATATATATATATATACATACATATACATACATACACATACATATACATACATATACATACATATACATACATATACATACATATACATACATATACATACATATACATACATATACATACATATACATACATATACATACATATACATACATATACATACATATACATACATATACATACATATACATACATATACATACATATACATACATATACATATACATATACATACATATACATATACATATACATACATATACATATACATACATACATATACATACATATACATACATACATACATACATACATACATACATACATATATATATAACTATGAAAAATCTATAATATGCGATAAATCATACTGAAATTATACTCAAATTTACAATAGGTTACTTTTACTATAATATACCAAAAATGCTGCAATCATACTTGGAGGGCAAGGGGACGTAGCAAGTCGGCTATAAGTAGGGTTATAATTGGGGTAACTCCATTTAGGGTACTTATAACTCTACGTATAACCTACTACAATGCACTCAATGCATTATGATATACCCTAATATACTATAATATACTGCATAACTCTACGTATAACCTACTTACTAAGTCCCCTGGGCCTCCAAATACGTGAGGCTTTGAAGTCCCGCCTCTCGACCCCAGCGACGGAGTTCCTCCACCCACGCGGCGGAGGCGGCGGCGTTGGCGCGGGCCTCCCGTGCTGTGGGGTTTCAGGGCTTTGGGGTTAAGGGCTTCAGGGTTTAGGGCGGGTTTAAGGGTTTGGGGTTTAGGGCTTAAGGGCTTCAGGGTTGAGGGTTTCAGAGTTTGAGGGTTTAGGGCTTAAGGGCTTCAGGGTTTAGGGCGGGTTTAAGGGTTTGGGGTTTAGGGCTTAAGGGCTTCAGGGTTGAGGGTTTCAGAGTTTGAGGGTTTAGGGCTTAAGGGCTTCAGGGTTTGGGGCTTTAAGGTTTAGGTTTAGGGTGTTGAGGCTTCAGGTTTTAGGGCCTTGGGGCTTCAGGGCTTTAGGGCTCATGGCTTAGGGAAAGCTTGAACCCTACACCACTGGTTCTGGGCGTAGAGTTTATAGGGCTTAGGCACAAAGTCTCGGGTCTAGGGCTCAGAGACACGTATAACATGTGATAACAGCAGTGATGAGAGAAATTTCGCCACGATGATCCCCATCATGCTCCCCATCTTCATCATCCTACTCATCTTAACCAGTCGCATCATCACAATAGTCGTCATCATCGTCATGAACATCATCATATGCAGGCATGCTTCGCGTGCTTTCCGGCCGTCATCATCCTGTCTCCAACAGCCTTCTCCCGCTTCCACTTTTTGTGGAGTTTCCGGGTGGTTCATGTCCAGTCTGCATGATCACCTGATTGCGGTTTTGAACTGAGGCTGACATTCTGGTCCAGGGCTCAGGGTTTGGGGAACACTATTCCTGGTTGTTGTCCAGATCTCGAAATCGGAGCACCTCAAGGTGGTCGTACTCCACTCGGAACGTGTGCTCCAGCTGATCCTCGGGGCGAGTAAAAGTTTCGAGGAGGGAGCATGCCGCACAAGAACATAATTCAGCATAACTTGTGCACACATTGCATTTAAGCACAGAAGGAGAAAAGATGTGCGTCTGTTGAAGAATTTGTGTGTGTGTGTGTGCATGTGTATGCGTGAATGCATGCATGCATTCATCCATACATACATATGCATCCAGATGAGTCTGTGTGTTGGCTTTGCTCCTCGATTATGATACCTGTGTCCTTCCAGTCCAGAACTCTTTTGTGATCGAACGAACTCACAAAGCAAAACCACAACTTCAGAAAAGCCATCTATGCGCGCGGGCTAGAGCTGGGGTATGAAAGGAAGCTCTATAAGGACTGCTGGGGTTTATGATAGCGGGTTTCGTTGTCCACAAGCGCTTGCAGGGACGTCTAAATTACAAAACAAAAATCATGATTACTGTCAGCATGCTGTTTACTGCTTCGTGTCTGGTGGCAATCTCGTTTCAGAATGCCTTGTGCGGTACTCATACAAAGGATGCTAGGGTAGACACTACCTGTGGCCCAAAAGACCTAATTACCTTCTTCAGGAGCTGTATATAGAAACCATAAAAAACATTTTTATATATATATATATATAGAAACATAATAAGGAACCCCTAAAAAGGCAGGTCTTCTCGGCTAGAGGTAAAGTTTATCGGGCTCAGGATGGAAGCCTTCGGGTTACTAGCCGCATCACTCGAAAACCCAGAGACGCTAATATTCCTTAAGAGATTTCTAGGGTTCCTTCAGGGATCAAAAGGCTCCTGTAAGGGCTCTTCTTGGGGTTCCATTACGGGATCTATAGGGCATAGAGTTTAGGGTGCCCAGAGACTCCAAGACCCCTTGATTAAGGAATAGACTTTAAACCATATGAGGGATCCTACTATAATTTAAGGAGTATACCTTAAATCATATGAGGGATGTTGTTATAGTTTAAGGAAGATTCCACAACTAAGGGATATTGGAGTCTCTGGGAGCCTGAACACAGCAATACGACCATGCCCATCACCAACCCCTGTGTCAGATATCCCTGAATCTCGTACCTTAGCTGAAAAAAATACTGAGAACATTCCTGTGGGCTGAAAGTTCTTATATCATGATAACTGATACTGTGATGTAAACCAAACCAATCAACTGAGTCCGCTTTGGTACCCCGACCCTGCTGATGTGAACCACCGGTGCTGCTGGTGTCGGCACCTCCGCCTCCTTGCAAGATTAATCAGCAGTTCCCATCCCTACTATACAAGATGATGGGACACTAGAAAATTCAGCATCCAGGGTGTAAACCTCCTCGCTTTAGGATCTGGCTTCTAAGGTTTAGGTTTGTAAGGGTTCAAGTGTTCCGAGTTGGCGCTTGAAATAACATTAAAGATCATGAAGCTGGCAAGAACACACGAGCAGCAACGACGGGCTCGCGAAAGCTAGCAGCTGCAACGCAACCTTAAACCTGACTTCTCCGAAGGTATGCTGGCGATTTCCAGGCTCAAGAGATAAGCATCTACCTAGAATCAAAGCGACACCTGCCATTTCGCTGGATTTCCTCAAAGCAAGGGCCGCCCCCCTTTTTACACGCCCAAAAGCCGCTACGCTGCCCAGTGCGAACTTACATGCCTCTGGTGATCTAATCGGCTCAGGGTTCAGGGTTTACGGTTCAAGGGTTTAGGGTTTAAGGTTTAGGGTTTAGGGTTCCGGGTTTAGGGTTTAGGGTTAAGGTTCAAGCAGCTCTGACTTTGAAAATTTCTTGTCAAGCTATTTCTTGTCAAGCTATCTTCAAGAAGAAACCCCACCCGCCCATAGAATCCCCTCACATTAGGAATAACGGTTTAGGGTTTAGGGTTTAGGGTTCCGGGTTTAGGGTTTAGGGTTTAGGGTTCCGGGTTTAGGGTTTAGGGTTTAGGGTTCCGGGTTTAGGGTTTGGGGAGGGAGGTCGAATGCTCCAAGCCAGTCCTTCGTAGCTTGCGCCACAGCGGCCTGATCTGAGATCGGCAAAAGAAGGATGTCGGGCTTCGCAGGATAGGCTTGAAGCGGCTTCATCTACCATCGCCCTATGATATCTGGTCGTAGTTGTAGTCGTAGTCGTACTCGTAATAATAGAAGTAGTGGCAGTAGTGGTAGGAGCAGCAGCAGAAGTGGTAGTTGTTGCTGTTGCAGCAGTACTAGGAGCAGTAAGTCCGCGAGGGGAAGCCTGATTGCAGTCGCCGTGCTGCTGGATAGGGTTTAGGGTTTAAGTTTACGGTCTAAGGTTTAGGGTTTGCCGTAAAGTGGCGCATAAGCGGAAGTATCTTGCGACAGTGTAATGTCGAGTGCGTCGTAAAAAGACGGACTGGTCGTTGGAGCCTGATTGTGGATGGCTCTTTTCTTTTAACTTTCCCACCCCACGCCGTCTAAGGGCCAAGCCACCCAAACCTACTCCTCTTGGGGTTTCGGCTTAAACTCATTCCATGGTCTCTTTTCTGTTTCTCTTGCAGGCTGGGCAGGGCAGGGCAGGGCAGGGCAGGGCAGGTTAGGATTTAGGGATTATTGTTGGGCATGCACGCATACGGTCTCACATGCATACGTGCGTGTGTACGCAAAGAGCATGCTAACCATGAAGTACAAAATATGAAGCCAAATGACGGAGGACTGCAAAGGTCATTAATGACTACAAAGATGACTGCACCTTTGTGGTCATCAGAATCGCTGCACGGGCAGCGTGCTCATCCATATCTTCATTAATGCCAGCAGTTCTGGCAGTTTCATCATCATCATGGGCATCATCCTCATCATCGCAATCATCAGCATTACTACGTTCTTCTTATTGATGTACATCGAAGGCACCATCATCATCACAGTCAGCAGCATCACCATTTTGCCACCTCCCTCAACCCTAAACCCTAAGTGCCTTCAGCTTTCCCGGTTGAGAGGGCAGGGTCTGGGACGCCTCTGCAGATGGAGTGTGATAGGGCTGATAGGGTTTGAAGACATCCAGGTTCCCCCCAAGACTGACAGAGAAGGGAAGGGCCCAAACGCCTAAACCCCAAATCCCTAAGCTGCAAATCCCCTACGACCCCCAAACCACAAAACACTCTGATCCCAAAACCCTTCCCTTCCCCCTGTCAAGATACCCGGTATCACCGCAAAGGACCCGCCTCCGCGGCGCGGAAGGCACGGTGCTGCCCCCGCAGGCCCTGAAGGGACAATCTTGGGGTTTAGCCTTAGCGATGAGAATAGGGTTTTTGGGTTGGGTCTCATCCAGGGGACTTGATGTTAGACTAGGGTTTTGAGTATATCTAGTACCGTCATTGTAGGGAACCCCAGGGAACATTCTTCCTACGTTTACGCCCCCATATTCAGACTTCGAGTTCGGCTTAACCCTAGCCCCAAGCCTTGACCCGAACCCGCAAATCCCAAGGTTTCGGGATTAACATAAGTTATTGGGTTTTTGGGTTTAGAGCCATGGATTTCCTGGTATTCTGGTCAAGATGGTCGTCGGTATCGGTGTGTGTCCGAGCCCCAGAAGGAGTTTAAGGACGGTTTTTTTTTGCGACCGCCACGCGCCACCGATACTGCCTTCATACAAGGAAAACACACGTGCAAAGCGCGTAGGCGCTGCCAAGGACGGTTTAGGGTTTAGGGCCTAGGGCACACTGAAAAGGTCGCCCCAAGAACCCTGCAAGCATCCTCCGGCTTGCACTTATCGTCTTAACGCCTAATCTCTTCTCAGCTTACACTGAACGACAGCCAAGGCTCAGTGACTTGACGTAAACCGGAAGTGTCAAGAGCGCCCTAAACCCTGCAAGTAACCCTTCAACCCACAGAGGAACCCTGAAAGTATCCTGAACCCTGAACCCTACAGAATCCTATTGAAACCCGTATAGCTCCCTCATAGCCATTTTGGTAACTTCATGCAAGCCTGATTCGTAAACCTTAACACCCCTAAGACCCTAAACCCCTAAAACTCTAAACTTCTAAATTCCCAAAAACCCTCAAACCCTGAACCCTTATTTTGGTTAGTAGGGAATGGAAGAATGGTAGTAATAGCAGTTATAATTTTACCCCATTCCTCCATTCCCTACTATCCAAAGGTAAGAAAAGAACTCCTAAATTCCCAAAACCCCTAAAACCCTAAACTTCTAAATTCCCAAAAACCCTAAAACCCTAAACTTCTAAATTCCCAAAAACCCCTAAAACCCTAAACTTCTGCATTCCCAAAAACCCCTAAAACCCTAAACTTCTAAATTCCCAAAAACCCCTAAAACCCTAAACTTCTAAATTCCCAAAAACCCCTAAAACCCTAAACTTCTAAATTCCCAAAAACCCCTAAAACCCTAAACTTCTAAATTCCCAAAAACCCCTAAAACCCTAAACTTCTAAATTCCCAAAAACCCCTAAAACCCTAAACTTCGAAATTCCCAAAAAACCCTGAACCCTTACTCTCCAAAGAAGCCTTTAGAAGGGTTTAGGGTTTAGGGTTTAGGGCTTAGGGTTTAGAGAACCGTTCGGGTGGTTGTCAAAATTCTGGTCCCTTTTTGGGGTCCCTAATACAGTACGGCACCTATTATTTAGGGTGCCCAAAAACCCTAAAGCCCTAACCCCAAACTCCTAAATTCCCAAAAACCCTAAAACCCTAAAGCCCTAAAACCCTAAACTCCTAAATTCCCAAAAACCCTAAAACCCTAAAGCCCTAGAACCCTAAACTCCTAAATTCCCAAAAACCCCTAAAACCCTAAAGCCCTAGAAGCCTCAAAAGAAGCCTAGGCTTTTAAGTAACCAGGGAGAAAAAAGTATAAACTTTTATTTCATAGATGGTTCCTTTAAGAAAAAAGTATTAAAGTATGGTACTCCAAAGCCCAGAAGCAGCCTTTAGAGGAACCATTCGAATGCCTCGATCTGGTCCTGGAGGTCCCGACACTCGAGGAGGACCTTGCACTTCGGCTGCGACTCGTCTAGAAAACTGGCCTTAGTAATTAGACTAGGGTTCCTTTAAAGGGTTCTTATGCCTTAGTAATTAGACTAGGGTTCCTTTAAAGGACCCTAAAGTATGGGAATTACGGTATATTCCTTATTATGGGTAATGCAGGATTTTGTCCATCAACCGTTAGACTAGGGTTCCTTTAAGGGGTTCTTATAAAGGGTCTAGACTCCAGAACCTGAAGGGTTACTATCAGTGCTACTAGAAGAGTTTAATTTTTGGCGCCTTAATAATTCGAGCACGGTTTTGGGGTAGAGTAGAGCATGATCACCATGGAGAGCCTTAAGGAATAAGATTGGCATTTATTCAGGCCTCCATCTTCAGGACTTATAGTAGGGCTCCTTGTTGGGATTCCTTTTAGGTTATAGAAGGGTTTAGGGTTTAGGGATTCAGGGACTTGACTTGAGGCATCCATTGATTTACGGATATAGGGATTTGGGGCTTCGTGATTTCAGGGGTAGGGCTCAGGGATTTCAGGCTTCTTCATTTTACCCTACCTGTGCAGTATCATAGGGAACTGGTTAACCTTTGGGAGTATTATCCGGACTATATGGGGATTATAATGCACCAGAAAGGTTAAAGGTTACCTATTCTACCACTAAGAACCCTTACAGAACCCTTATAGAGCCCTTATACTACACCTTCTGGTACCTCAAAGACGCGCACCTCCAGGACTTCTACGTACGTTTCCAAGGCCAGGCCTGTGAGAACAGTGCCTTGGCAAATGCATGGTCCCAAAACCCGGAGGTGGCCGTGGGATATAAAGACCTTAAACTTCCCCTCATGGTACCCTTAAAGTAACCCTCATAGTACTCTTAAAGACGGTGACGCGGAGCTGGCCTTCCGGACGTCCTCTCGCTGGCGCAGCTGCGCCGCGGCCTCACTGGCTTTGACTGCCTGCGCTCGGCTTCTTTGGCGAGGGTTTAGGGCTTAGGGTTTAGGGTTTTTTAATAGGGCTTAGGGCTGAGGGTTCAGGGCTTAGGGTTTAGGGTTGAGGGTTTAGGGTTTAGGGTTTAGGGCTTAGGGTTAGGGCTTAGGGTTGAGGGTTGAGGGTTTAGGAGTTTAGGGTTTCAGGTTTAGGGTATAGGGTTTCTTTGAGGGGGGGATCGCTTTAGGGATCTATGGGGAATCCTTTAGAGGTTGTTATAAGGGCTTCTTGAGGGTTCTTGCGGCAAAGTTGCTGAATGGGCTCCTTTATGAATGGTACTGCAGTGAGCGGTAAGGGGTTTAGGGGTTTAGGGGTTTAGGGGTTTAGGGGTTTAGGGTTTAGGGTTTAGGGGGAGGATAGGCCTCCTTAGCCTGAGGATGTCGCGCCATGTTGAGTTGCACTCTGTCACAATGTCAATGTGGGAGTTTCCGAAAATTAGGGGTACCTTACTTTGGGGTCCTTATAATAAGGATCCTACTATTTGGGTACTATATTAGGGTACCCTATTTTCGGAATCTCCCATGTGGCACTGACATGGACGAAGAGAATGGGGCAGAGCGTAATAGCGCACTAGGTGTCCCAGTGGAACTTTTCCCTTTTTGTGATCTTCGGTTCCTTATAAAACGAGCCAATACCAAAAAGGCAGCCCATGTTTTCCCACATTACTGGGGATCCTGGAGTATGATGTCCGTCAGTCCTACGCTGATTTTCTTAGCACGCAGGTTTCTGAAACATAAACCCTAGATTCTGGATACGGGTTTGGGGATTTAGGATTCAGGCGTAACAGGCACCCCTCAATCAAGACCATGAGAAGTTGACCCCTGATTGCAAAACATCCGGACCCTTGACTATACCACCCCTGTACCCCCAAATTAAGTCTAAACCCTTCACCCTAAACCCCTAAACCCTAAACCCCTAAACCCCTAAACCCTAAACCCTAAACCCTAAACCCCTAAACCCAAAACCCTTTGAGCCCTATTCGGGCTTCCTAAACCCGAACAAGGCTTCCCTGACGGCGCCTTGGTCTCTTCAGAGGAAAAGAGACCCCAAGTTCAGCAGGATCCTAACTACAAACAAGGGTTACGGTTTAGGCTTAGGGTTTAGGGTTTAGGGTTTAGGGTTTAGGGCTTAGGGTTTAGGGTTTAAGGTTTAAGAATATATGGCTCCTTTAATAATTAAATAATTATGGGATCTATCTCCAAGTAAGGTTTAAGAGTATACCAGCTTAAGCCACCGAACCCTAAATCCGCAAACCCTAGGCGCCCCAAACTCCAAACACCAATTCCAAGCCCCCTAACTCCCTGACCGTTAAACTCCACATGGAGTGTCTCAGAAGACGAAAGACCCAAGGCTCGACGCTCAGGGTTTGTTTTTGGTTTAAGGTTTAGGGTTTAGGACGTAAGGTTTAGGGGTTGAAGGGTTTAGGGTTTAGGGTTGTTTTGGATAAGTTTACCCTAAACCCTAAACCCTAAACCGTGGTTCGGGGGTTGAAGGGTTTAGGGTTTAGGAAATTATGGTGGCGCCCATTGAAGGCATCCCGGGCCTCGGCAAAGCCTGCTGCCGTGGCCTCTCAGGTGGGTCGACTCTCGACCCCGCCGAGGTCAAGTTACCAGGGTACTGTGGAGGGCCTGAAATGGCCTAAATAGCTACCAATACTATTTGGGGGGGGGGGGGTTCCTTGTTATGTTAATGGCATAATGTACCCCAAAACCCTATTAAAATTATGAAGGCCCTCAGATTATGTCTTTTTGCGCGCGTGAGCGCTTTAGGGCTTCAGGGCTTAGGCTCTGCAGGTTTTAGGTTTCAGGGTTCGGGCTCGTAGGGCTTTTCTTTATTGTGAAAGTACTCTGACGAGACAGTGTGGGTAACATGGCGCCATCATTTGGCATATGGTGCAACATGTCTGCCTCTTCATGGCCAGCATTCATGAATCAAATCCTGGAGAGGGAGAGAACTGGAGCCTTCTCTGCAAGGTTTACATGAAGCGAAGGAGCATGATGGGAACCCTAAGCCCCAAACCGCATGGCTTTGAACCCCTGTCAACCCAGAGCTGGTAACTGCGGGTGCTGCCTCGAGCTGGATGACCTGCTGCCGGGACTCCTCCAACTGTCGTTGCAGTCGCTCTTCTTGCCTGGCCACATCTTCACTACGTTCCCCAGTAGCCCCATAATGATACAGGGTACCCTTTTTCCTACTGTTTGCTTCTAAACCCGAAAATTCCCCTCAGGACTGCAGGGTGTATAGTTTCACCTTAAATCCTAAAACCCTACATTGGCCTTAAACCCGAAACCCTAGAACCCTGTACTGTACCCTAAACCGCCAGCAAAAGGTGCAGGTTCTCAGAGTTTCGGCTTACCCTCAGAGCTCTAAGCCTTGAAACACGCCAAGAGGAGCATAATAAGGGGTGCTATACTTATTTTGGGGTTCAGGGTTTAGGGATTGTGGGGTTTAGGGGTGCTATACTTATTTTGGGTTTAGGGAGTTTTCGGCTTTTTTCAAGATGCAGTGGCCCTTTCTCCGCGCGAACACAGGTCCAGTGCCCACATCCTTGAGATATGCACCAAAACACAGGTTTAGGGTTCAGGGATGGTGGGGTTTAGGTTTTGGGGTGCTTGGAGGATCAGGGGACTTAGAAAGGCTTAAAGTACCAGTTGGGATACAAGTAGTTATAACTATAGCTACCTTGTTTATAACCCTAGTTACTAAGTCTGCAAGGGGTACTCTAAGGCTTAGTTACAGGCTTGCTGCAGCGGTTTTTTACCAGTTCCTAAAGGGTTTCATGCTGCTTCTGAGAAGCTTTGAGAGGAGTTTTGCTTCTAGCCCCGAACCCTACAAAATAGCAGGTGATGACACCGAAGTTATAAGGTGTAGCGACATAGCCCCTAAACCCTAAACCCTAAACCCTAACAGCCTTAAGCCCCTTTTACATTTGAGCCCCAAGGCCCTTGAGGCTTTCAAGCTTTAGCTTTCGAGCAGCGCATACTTGGATTCGCGACCTACACCTTAAAACCCTGTTTAGAATGTAGGGCTTAAGCAAGAGATAATGTAGAAGCCGGAATAATTGCGAATATTATTCCCTAGTAGGGTTCCTCAGTATAGTCCCCCAAACCCTGTTCTGATTCTTCAGGCCTCTTCTAGTACCCTGTATCTGTATCAAAAAACCTTTTTAAGGAACCCATTCTCATTACTCAGGCCGACTTATTATTATTATATTATTACGCACATCTCGAATCTGAGGTCCCCACTCGCCCGCTTGCGCCAAGTCCTCGCGCAGGGCAGGAACCTCGCGAGAAGCGGGACCTAGGGTCTATCCACATCCCTCAAACCCTAAACGCTAAACCCCTAAACCCGAATTTCCTAAACCCCATTTCCCTAATGGATCCCTGATAGCTTCCCTCAAAGCAGCCCCTGTAGATCCCTTCAAAGGAACCCCTATAAATCCCTTGAGGAAACCTCAGAGGGCCCTCGGTACTCTGTGGCTCCCGGCTTGACGACCTCGTGGTCGGGGTCGGAATCGGGCAGCTAACGCCGCCTCATGCACGTGGGCTTGGGGTTTTGGATGGGTTTAGGATTTCAGGTTTTAGGGTTTCGGGTTCAGGATTCTAGGTTTCAGGCTGAGGATTCTAGGGTTTAGGGTTTACGATGCAGGATTTGGGGTTGCGGGTGTAGGTTTTAGGGTTTACGATTTAGGATTTGGGGTTGAGGGTTTAAAGTATTAGGTTTAGGGACGCATACTCTCTACAAAAGTACATATGTACCTTTTGAGAGAGAGATCTCTCTCTCTCCCGGCGCCTCGGCTTGCTCGACCTCTTGTCGCAGCCGTCGGACAGTCGCCTCCTTCCCACAGACTTTGTGCGTAAGGTTCAAGGCTGTGGGGCGCCTACCAACACCCAAAACCCACTTTTCTCTGGGCTCTTAATCGAAATTTAGAATTTGCAGGGACCCTACAAAAAGAGTAGGTTGTTGTAGGCTAATTCAAAAATTAACGTTTGATGTTTACGGTTCAGAGCTTCCGCTGCCAAATCCTAGGGTTTTGGGGGATTTGCCAACTCCAATTTGCACTGAAAAGGCCCTTTCTCGAAGATGTCGCAGAGGGTAAAAGTTACATTTGCGTCTGCACAGCCTGTGCACAGCACGAACAGCCCAGAGCGAAAAACGAACCCTGAACCAATGACAAGAGTCTTCGGGGGTGTTCATAGTGTGCAGAGGCAACGATGCACCGGCTGCTCCTCTTGAGAAAGCAGCTAGACAGTGCGACGAAGTCTCCCCTCAACTCAGCGCTCAACAACAGAGAAAACAATGAACCCTAAATCGTGACCCCAAACCCTAAATCATAGATCCTGAACTTCAGAACAACCGCAGAAAAAAGTCCTAAACCCGACAGACGCCGTCTCAAAACTCTGATAACCCCGAACCCCAAAACACAAGAAGCCCGACCAAAACCCTACACCCCAAACATCCTAAACCCATACCCTCAAAACCCTAATGCCCTAAATACCCTACACCCTAAACACCCAAAAACTCCGACACCCGAAACCCTAAACGCCCTAAACCTCCTCCCCTTTAAAGGACCACTTAAAAGGACCCCTAAAAGGAACCCCTTTAAAAGGACCCCTAAACCTCCGACCACCGCCTCCTCGGCGAGCTGCACCTGTCGCGCTTGCAGGGCTTCCGTGCTCCGCGTCGCCTTCTCCTGAAAAAGGCCGGAAAGGCACCAAAATTTAAGGTTTAGGATTTAAGGTTTAAGGCTTCAGGGGCTGAGGGTCTCATTGGGGTACTGAAAGGGTTTGTTGAAGGGATGTCATAGCTCCCTGATCCATGATCCCTTGACCCATAGGGACCCTTAGGAGCCTTAGCGGGGTAGGGGGAGGGCGGTAGGGGACTATACTTCCTTAAATGGTCCTTCTTAAGTCCTTTTAATGGGTATTGAGGCCCCCTACCCCCCTCCGCCATGGGTTGACTCAGGTCTGTGACATGTAAGGGGCCTGAAGAATTTCAAGATGGTTGTGGGCTGTGATCTAGTATATTTATTGGAACAAGGAACCTACTTGGAGGGGCAGGGGACTTAGTAAGTCGTTTATAAATAGAGTTATAATTGGGGTAACTCCATTTAGGGTACTTATAACTCTACTTATAACCTACTTACTAAGTCCCCTGCCCCTCCAAGTCGGAGGTGGCATTTCGAATTATTCAATAAGAGGAAAGAGTCCAAAGATCCCCTCGCAGAACGGGAGCCGCATGACCGATCATCACGAGAACTTAAGGAACCCGGAAACTCAGTCCCGCAACCCTAACTTTTATTTCATAAATGGTTCCTTTAAGAAAAATTAAAAGTATTAACTTTATTTCATAAATGGTTCCTTTAAGAAAAATTAAAAGTATTAAAGTATGGTACTCCAAAGCCCAGCTAAACTCCACATCCCATGACCTTGAAACCCCTAAGCCCAAATCCTTATGACACATGTATAAACTGCACAATCCTAAAGCCTAAACCCTAAACCCTGAACCCTCAACCCTGGAAAGATCCTGAAAGGAGCCGCGAAACGGAACCCTTAAAGGGTTTAGGGTTTAGGGTTTTTTGTGAGGGTTTAGGGTTTAGGGTTTAGGGTTTTAGGGTTTAGGGTTTAGGGCTTTGAAAGAAACCAAACCCCTGTAACACGAGAAAATCCGCTCCTCCAGGCATCTCAACTCCTCGGTCAGGGTGACCTGCTGCTGCTCCTTGGTTTTTTTTCAGGGTTTGGGTTTAGGGTATGCAGTGGGCCTTCTCCAGTGCAGCGACCCTGCCTACAAAGGCTTGCACGGTGCAGGCTCATCCATGACATTCGGTGGCCGCCAATGTTGGGTTTAGGGTTTAGGGTTCCTAAACCGTTAAACCCTGCAGCCCTAAAACCCTAAAACCCTAAAACCCTAAAACCCTAAACCCTAAACCCCTAAACCGTAAAACCCTAAAACCCTAAACCCTTCAGCCCTAAAACCCTCAACCATCCTCAACCTCTTCAACCCTACAGCCGTATAGACCCCAAAATACCCCCTTACACCTAGCCTCTCTACAGGAACAAAGCTCGGTTCGAAAACCTTAGCCCTCCGTAACTTGCGAATGTGCAGCTTCAAGTTGATTTGGCTGTGAGTTCATAAGCCTCAAGAAGTTTAAACTTGCAGTTCTATAGGGGATGATTCTGATATGATCCCCAACCATGATGTAAAGTATACTCACTCAACTACTAAGCGAGCGAAGTTCCCAGCTCGGAGACTCTGGGGCGAATCCTAACCCCTTGTGCCCTCTAAACCAAAGGAGCCTTCTTCCATCTGCAAAGCCGGACAAGCAGTACGCCAGAGAAAGCCCTTCCAGTGTAGGGTTTAGGGACTAGACCCTAAGGTTTAGGGCCTGGCGCGGCCATTTCTGCCCTACCGATTTCGCTGTGCATGCCAGCACTCATTGACCTGCAAACTTAGGGCGGACCTTTTTTCAGCCTTGATTTTCTAGGAAGCTCCGAC
>BGNK01006981.1:10221-21597 GCA_003297005.1 Symbiodinium sp. clade A Y106
ACGAGTTTGTCCAAGTTGTACAGTGACGAATCTGCTTGAACGCGTGTTCTTTATTCCCCATGTCCTTATAGGATCGTAGTCTTCATCAGCGGACTCGGACGGGCGAAAGCGAAAGCGAAGCACTCTTATCCGTGCCCCCCGCGCTCCAGGCGTGCTGCTATGGTCTATGGTATCGGGAGTCAGGCGGGAACCGTTTGTACAGTCAGCGGGCAGAGCTAAAGACTTGGATCACTCAAGCGTTGAACAACTGCTCTGCACAGCTGCCCGGCCTGCGTGCTCACGGACCATTGCGTCAACGAGTACACATAACCCCTCGACGATCCCCCGAAAGGCGCAAAAGCCCTTGACTTTGATGCTGAGGTTCCGACACGCTGACTGACGTCTCGGCGTGCTGTCAAGGCAGTCAGTCGGGCAGACGATCCGTGTCGGAAACATGCACGCACTCGGTAAACGAAGGACATGACCCGTGCCTTAGCTTAGTGGCGAGCGCGACGCTGTTCACAAGTTGTACCCCCGGAAAAAGCAGGGCAGGCGGTCTAACGAAAGAAATCAAAAAGCGCTGGGTCATTGCTACAGAGCATTGTGCGTGCCCAGCTTGTCTGAGGATTTGACAGAGCAAGTCACCCTTAACATCACAATTTTGGCAGAAATATCATATAGATAACAATGGTCAGAATTTGTGTTCGTGGCGAATGGTCAGAATTTGTGTTCGTGGCGCCGGCACTTTTTTGGGCGGGTTCCTCGTATGGAGTTGCAAAGAAGCCATGAAGCCCTGCATTCAAGTCCAAAACGAATGTATCTGTGAAGTCCCTCTCACTATGGCATTACGAACCTCGGACGCTTTGCACCTACAAAATCCGGTTTTGCGTCAAGAGTTCAGAATAGCTACACAATAGCTACAAGCCTGAAGTTTTCGGTATCTGGCTGGGGTTTCGAAGGTTTTCATGATTTGCCGTTCCGTATCCAAAGAAGCTTCCAGTCTTCAACAGCAAGGCTGAGGCAGTGAGCTGCTTTTGACTGGTAGACTTTCATGGCGTGCTACCCCACCTTGGAAGGTATTCAGGCCACACGGTCTCAACGAGAAAGCGCAGTGCAGCCACATGATCAATCAACGAGTTCAAGCGACACTCAAGATCGCATTAGAAGCTTCATGTCTGTGCCTCATGTCGGACTTCTCAGTGCATGTCAGCGCCTTCCGTATCTGCTACGGCTTCGATCCAACTGCCCAGCTGCCCTGAACCCGTCAGTGGGCGGCCCTGGCTGCCTTTTAGGTACGCCTGTGCCGCCGATTTTGTGCCGTGAAGCACCAGTTCACCACAGCGTGGCTCGTCCGAACGACGGGAGTAGGTGGCACCAGCCACTGCCTGTGGCAAGTCTGCCCTCGCGCCCAAGCGGCCAAAGAGAAGAGGCCCCTCCAACACCGTGTGCCCGTAATCCACCTGTAGTTTGATCCCGCGCATCCTGCAAACCTCGGCGCAGCCTCTGGGTAACTGCGCACCTGCAAAGGCAGTGTGAGGCAAACGCCCACAAACAGCGGCATAGGAAGCTGCTTGTTCACCTCTTTCCAGCTCTTTGCAGATCGCCTCAATCACCCAAGGGACCGTGCGCACGAAGATCTTTACAAGCTCCAAGTAGCAAGTCCACGGTCACCGGACTCGATTCCGGCGCATCCAAAACTGCACAGCGGATCCCTGCGTAGAGGTTGAAAATGAAGTTCACGGTCATGGCGATGGCATGGAAGTTTGGCAGGAAACAAACTGCCCCAGCGTTTGGAAACAGCATAGCCTCGGACTTCTCGCGTGAGATGTTCCGGCAGTTCCACAGCAAGCTGCTGTGTGGGGCTTAGCCGTGGACGTACTACCTGAGGTGCAAAGGATCACTGCCACGGAGCTGCCGTCTCCGTCGGTCTCCTCGCTGGGCTCCTCACTCTCCTCACCCTCCTGCCAAGTCATGCCTTCCATCAGGAGAAGCTGGACATCGACCTGCTTGACTAACTGTTTGGCGGCTCGTAATGGCAAGAGGCCAAAAGCTTTGTACACTTAGCCACGGACAACATGGCTTCTTGAATAGCCAGGGGTTGCCTCCAGCTAAGCAGAACAGGCACAACTCCAAGCTGCATACATGCAAGTAATCGGACTTTGTAATCCAATGTGTCCTGCGAGAGGATCCCAATATGCTCCTGAGCCACGAGGCCCCTTGCCTTCAACCATCCAGCTGCGTTCTGCACCATACTGGCAAATTGGGAAAACTTAAACATCGAATAACCCAAATTTCCAGGAATCCGCACTGCTTGCTCTTTGAGCAACGCTGGGATGATTTTGGCCACCCGGACCAGGCAAGTGCCCCCTGCACAGCCAGTCACGAAACTCTCGTTTGGGTTGTGCACGATCTTGGCAGGTTCTGCATCCTCCACACTCTCACTCCAGGTGAATCCAGGTGAAAGGCACACTCCCTGAACAGGAAAGTGCAAGCGCAATTCAAACATCTAAGCCGGAAGGCTGAGGGCAGCGGCCGCTGCTTCAAAACGTAAAGAGTCGTGTGAAACTACCAATATTGGCTTCGAAAGGTAATCAGCCTGCTGCCACGGCGATCCGCCATCCTCAGAAAGACGCGGAGACACAGCCATGTTCGGGACCGACGCAAGGGTTTTTTTTTTACACCCACCTTTTTGCAACAGCACGAAAACGACGGTCCGGTCCCTGTGCACACTGCAAGCTACGAGGATAGGTGTGCAGTGCCACTGCGATACACATTACCGGCATTACCGTGCGACTGGGATGTGGCGGGCTGTCTAGCCGGTGCTCGGCGAGCACGTCGCTGAGGTCGGGGGGCGAGCCATCGACGTTAGCAGAGCCGTGGAGGGGCAGCGACAACAGCGAGGCTGCAAAGGACCTGGCAGCTGCAAAGGCGAGCAACCCAGACCATCGCTGCACCCACGCTGCGCACGCAGGTGGGGAGGTGCGGACCGTGCTCGGCAGCGGGAGAGGAGTCGCACGAACTGGACGGCCTCTGCGCTCCAACGTCCAGCGACCTCGATGGCAAGCACGACGAGGCGGCACCGCGGGGCGCGCAAGAGCTCAGGGTACGTGCGCTCCTTGTTGGCGCGCGCAATGCGCAGGGCTGCACCGACAGTGTTGCGCTGGTGTCGCCGCGGGCGGTTTCGTGCATCAAGGGCCGAAACGAGGGTAGTGTCGACGGCGAGCTGGACGCCGCCGCCCTTGTGTTCGAGAGCGAGAGATGCCACTCAACGCGTGAGTTGTGATTGCTGCTGTGGATCCATGTGTACACCGTGGGGTCCATTCGGTCTCCACGAAGGACCCGAACGCATGGGTTCCAGGTTCTTGGTTCTGCAGGCTGCTTTTGGACCTGAAGACCTCGGCAGGCGGCGACGCCTTCTGCAAACTTGCATCAATTTGTCTGGGTGGGTCCGCCAAGCAAGGATGTGGAAAAAGACTTCCTCAGAATGTTTTCCCGGTCCACAGTCTGCCTAGCCGCTGCAGCAAGAATGCGGTGCAACAGGGCTGAGTGGTGAGGTAGGTGTCGTCGAGGAATGCACGCACGCTCTCGTGGGGGAGGAGGTCGGCTTGCACGGCACGCAAGTCGGGCGCTACACCGAGCGCGAAGAGGGCCGGCATGAGCGGATCACCCTGCTCGCCGCCTTCAGCCTGTAGAACACTGTGCGGGTTGCTGGCAGAATCAGCCCATACGAACTCGGATGGCGAGCCGTAGAACAACCGTACGAATGGCAGGATGGCATTGGCGAGGATGGGCCCCACCCCCTTTGACAAAGGGGGGCTGAAGCCCCCCTTAAGGCCCCCTTAAAGCCCCCTTTAAAGGAGTCTCCCTAAACAGGGCGGGCAAAGGGTCGAAGCCCTTAAGCCCCCCTTAAGCCCCCCTTTAAGCCCCTTTAAGCCCCCCTTTAAGCCCCCCTTTAAGCCTCCCTTAAGCCCCCTTTTAAGCCGCCTTGAAGCCCCCTTGAAGCCCCCTTTAAAGCACCCCTTTAAAGCCCCCCTTTAAGCCCCCCTTGAAGCCCCCTTTAAAGCCCCTTCAAAGGTGTCTTTTGAAAGCCCCCCTTTGTCCACCCTTCAAAGCCCCTTTAAAGCCCCCCTTAAAGCCGCCCCCCTTAAGCCCCCCTTTGTCAAAGGGGGGTGGGCTCGGGTGCGTGGGCTCACATGGCCGTGAACCTAGCGCAGCTCCGCTGCTCGACGTGGCAGGGCCGTGGCCTCCCCTAAGCCGCGGTGCTATCCGTCGATGGGGTCGGGGCCTTCGACTTAACCAGCAGGCAGGCCATGTTAACAGCCCTTCTCCACACGCAGGTGACCGCAGCGGGGCCAAGGGAAGCGAGTGCAGTTTGGGATACGGCACATGTCTCATGGTTGATCTTGCGCAACATATGGTGGAGGCTTTAGGTCGTGATTCTCAGGTTGCGACGGCCATGGCAGGTAGTTGGCGGCCTAGCGTCAAGGAGGTCGTCGCTGCTGCTAAGCAGTGTCAAGGTGCGCCAGGCCCTGACAGTTGGCAACCGGATGAGCTGTCGCAACTTCTTCGAGCATGCTTTTGCTTTGGTCCTTGCTCTGTGGGAGTGGAACGGCAGGTCTTCCCTGAGGTATGGCAGCGTACCACGATGATAGGACGTCGCTGACCTTAGGCCGTGTCCAATGTTTGTTTGCCCGGGTTCTCTCATCTTGCTTGCCAGGTGTCATTTTTTCGCGAATTAGTTCGAAGACAAACTTGCAAATTTTTTGCTTTGAATTGCAGTTTTGTGTTTTTTTGGAATTTTCATGATGGCAGACATTCCAAGTTGAACCTGTTTCGGCCAATGGAGCATGGGTTTACCGTGTTGCACAATAGCCGACCTCTAAGCCAAAATAAGACGCTTCGCGCCTTTGCTAGGCTTCTGTACAAGCTCTTTGTATGGAACCTTACAATTGGCAGGAAACAAACCACGCAGCTCTANGTGTTGCACAATAGCCGACCTCTAAGCCAAAATAAGACGCTTCGCGCCTTTGCTAGGCTTCTGTACAAGCTCTTTGTATGGAACCTTACAATTGGCAGGAAACAAACCACGCAGCTCTACGGCAGATGGCGGATGTCGAGGTGGAAGGGATGGACAAGACCGCACAAGATCCAGGTGCTGCAGCTGTGCACCCAGCTTCGTTTGATCTCCAAAGATACCAACCATCTCGAAAGCGCGNCTGCAGCTGTGCACCCAGCTTCGTTTGATCTCCAAAGATACCAACCATCTCGAAAGCGCGACTCCATCGTCTGCTCCTGAGAAACTTCGCACCCAAATACAGGATGTTCACCCAATCTTGGGCAGACAGAAGTCCACGGCGGCATTGCACGTCACGGTATGCATTGCGCAGAATGGCCTTATATGCACTGAAAACAGCTGCATCCAGAGGTTGGACGAGGGCCGTTAATCTGGCAGGCANACGTCACGGTATGCATTGCGCAGAATGGCCTTATATGCACTGAAAACAGCTGCATCCAGAGGTTGGACGAGGGCCGTTAATCTGGCAGGCACGTAGCACAGCCAGATGTTGAGATTGTTTGGCTGCTGCACAGATGTCTTTAGAGATGTGGACACTTGCACAGTCCCACAGAAGCACGATCTGTTGGCTGGTGTGGACTTTCAAAGCATCTGCCAAAAGCTGCAAGACCTGGATGATGATGTCGTGTGTCGCCCAGCCGCTCTTGCGACGNGCACGATCTGTTGGCTGGTGTGGACTTTCAAAGCATCTGCCAAAAGCTGCAAGACCTGGATGATGATGTCGTGTGTCGCCCAGCCGCTCTTGCGACGCAAGAAAATGCAGTTGGCAGGGTAAGTGGAAATCATGTGCCTTTCGAGGGCTCTTGTAAAAATTCTATGATTGCCCACATAGATCTGTGGCAGGTAGGGCTGCAAATCACTCCGGTGTGTCACCATGCAGATGTGAGTGATGGCACCTCGCTTNAGATCTGTGGCAGGTAGGGCTGCAAATCACTCCGGTGTGTCACCATGCAGATGTGAGTGATGGCACCTCGCTTCTTCCCCTGCGGAATGGCCGAAAATGCCGAAGATCCTGCTGGACGCACATCTACATAGCCACGAGCACCACCAAAAGCGAGCGGGATGGACGTTTCGTCCAAGTTGACGATGACAGTTCCTCCACTTTCCTGGGCCTGCCCAGATAGCCAATCCATCCAGCGCCAANGCGGGATGGACGTTTCGTCCAAGTTGACGATGACAGTTCCTCCACTTTCCTGGGCCTGCCCAGATAGCCAATCCATCCAGCGCCAAAACGTCTGCACCTGTCCAGGAACCGAGTCTCACCCCTCTCGAATTCATTTCTCCGGCATTCAGGCTGGAATCCCAGCGCGGCGGCAGGGAACCCAGAGACCACTTGAAGTCTCGAAAGCTCTAGTGACCACGAACTGCAGAAATCGATGCATTCCTTCGTTTTAAAGGCAATCTCACATATTTCCAGCTTTTCCAAGCTTTGCAAGCATTCTGTGCAAATGGTGTCCTTGGTCTCCCGCCAGAGGCCGGTTGTCCCAAAAAAAGAAAGTCCACCCTGCGAAATTCAGCCACTCCAGTTGCAAGTGTGGTGATGAGAGGTACTGGGGAGGCCACCCCCTGCGGACCCCAAACCATACCCAGTTTTCGGACCCAAAACAGGGGACGCGTTCCAGGTCAATGGGAAGCATGGCAGGCATGCTCCTTCGGCTTTGGCTTTGGCCTTATAGATTTGGCGGCATGGCACCTCAAAGGATAACCATGCCAGAAAATGCCACTCCACAGGGCAATATTAAGTGCCCAACGAAATTTCTTGCAGGTGCTTTCGTCACGGCACTTAGCCCTCCAAGGCTCCAAAATTGAACTGGAAACTGAAACGTGCAGATCATAACGTGCTAGCTGCCCTTCAATGTTGAAGGAAAAAAGAGACTCAAAGTGCGTCACGGCTCTCGGAAGCAAGAAAGCCGAAGTCCAAGAAACTGCTACACGTGCGCATTCACCCACACGCTCACCCAAACCATTTCTTGACTCCCAAACTCACTCACACGCCGTCTCCAACCGCGCATCCCCGCAGTCTCTGCACAATATTTCCGACATTGTGTGAAGACAACGGTCTCTTGGTGTCACTTTGGTATGAAGACCGCACAGAAACACGTCTGATGCTTTCACTTCCGGCTTCTATGCGGTCTCTTGGTATCATTTTGGCACACAAAATCACGTTTGATGCTTTCACTTCCGGTTTGTAAGCCTCGGAGCCCACCAGAAACGTCTCTTGGTCTCATTTTTTGGGTGAAGACCACACAGAAGCACGTCAGATGCTGAACAAAAACAAAGTCCTGCAACACTCATTTCTTGAGCCATGATTTCGCACGGGAGTAAATCTCAAGTGAAACTGCAGACAAAGAATACGACTGTAAAACACATGTGAAATACAAGTAAAATGGTGGGCACGAGTGNGGAGTAAATCTCAAGTGAAACTGCAGACAAAGAATACGACTGTAAAACACATGTGAAATACAAGTAAAATGGTGGGCACGAGTGGGGGAAAACTTTCTTCACCCCGCCTCGGTGGAATGCGTTGAGCATCAACACCGCTTAAAAGTTTGCCTCACCACACAACGAAGTGCACTAGTTCAAGACGGTCTGCATTCGTAGTCAGCGGTAGTTACGCTACGTTACGTGCTATTGGGCTCATATTTACAAGGTTTCAGCTGCGACTATACAGCAGCACTACGCAGCCTTTGCATACTAAGCTCGGAAGCTCGGAACGCAAAGTCGCTTGACACACCCAAGCGGAGGCGCTTCAAGAATGCGGTGACGCGTCTACGCCACACGGTCACCTCTGAGCACTCAAGATGATTCATGACGGCGCATGCAGCATACACTAAGTGTTGCTGCCCGTACTGAAGATTAAGATGTCCCTGAGGTCGTCGGGATGTTGCCATCCGCTCGGAGTCACGGCTGCTCCACAGCCGACACATTCGAATGGCACCAAAATGGTGCATCTCACTTCAAGAAAAATGCACTGGCATGGCAAATCACAAGAGTGAATGTGCTTCTCACAACCGTTGGCATAAAGCCGGGTAATCATGAGCATCCCAAGCTATGTACACAACTCGTCTGATGATCAATCGCTCCCTGAGGACCAAATGACCATCTATGTACAAGCGTTGGTTACACGGGCGTAGTACTTGTAAAGCTCCGTGTTCTCACGCATCATGCAAGAATGTCATCCGATTGATTTTCATGGCTTGCACACGCTGCACGGCGTGTACAACTGGTGCTCGGCATCAACTCTGCTCATTGACACCACATTGTTTGCGCTATGCAACTTGCCACATCCAAGTCTGTGATCCACTTCTCCGGATCGAAGCTGGCTTCATCCCCACTGCTGGAGCACGACATCGGCATCTGAGGTGTACCAGGTGCCCCGCCTGCGACGGGCGTCAATGTCTTTGCAAACCTTCCGTCATTCAAGCTCACTTCAAGCTGCCCCCCACCGATGTGTACATTCACAGTTGGCTGGGGATTATCGCGACGGAAAACACAAGACGCAAGGCACAAAATGATGCAGATTGCAATTACCTGGGCGGCGGCACTCACGGCAGCTGGATAGGCTTCCACAAACGCAGCAATGTAACCGAAAATTTGCATCATCGTAGCAAGCAGGCCATCAAGGGATGAAGGCTCACCACTCTCATCATCCTGACCATCATCAGCACTCAAAGCACGTGTTGCTTGCATGGCAATCAAGAAAGCCTGCAGCATCCTGATCACATCCTGGTCGGCCGTTGCGACAACGGCACGGACCTGCCTGTGCAACCTGCAAACCTGCACTGCACGCGCCTGGGTGGCAGCTTCCTCACGGCCCACCAACTCATACCCATTCTCAGCATCCCGCACATTCAAGAGGTTCTGAAGGAAGCGGGTCCGCGAGGGGTTCAAGGACTTTGTCATCAAGTCGCTGATATTGGTAGCCGTAGGCACTGGCGAAACTATGATCTCGCCAAGCTGCACTCGCTGCTGAATCCAAAGGAGACGGGCATGGATGTGGCGGACTCGGCCTACCCCTTGGCGCAACATCATGGACCGGGCTGCTGCGTTGTCAACCAACACTCGCAGAGGAGCGACAGCGCCTTCAAAGAGGAACTCGACGACTGCGTGAATAAGCAGTCCATCGATGGCACAGCTGATGGCAGCGTGGTACTCAGATTCGGCACTCGAAAGGGCAATCAGACGCTGGGACCGGCTGGCAGAGTAAACCAGTTGCCCATTCACAAGAAATGCGGATCCAGACACGCTCTTGCGTGTCACCTTGCATCCTGCCCAGTCAGCATCNCTCGAAAGGGCAATCAGACGCTGGGACCGGCTGGCAGAGTAAACCAGTTGCCCATTCACAAGAAATGCGGATCCAGACACGCTCTTGCGTGTCACCTTGCATCCTGCCCAGTCAGCATCTCACTGTATGCTTCAACAACATGCTTGCCATCCTCTTGCACAATCATACCTTGGCCAGGCTCACTCGACGAAATGCATTGGCACTGGCCCTTGCGCTGATGCAGATATCCAGTCAAATGACGAAGGATGGCCCAGGAGCCTTTGGTTGGCTTTGACATGTAAGATGCAAGGTAACGTACGCAGAACTGGGCTTCTGGGATGTCAGCCTGAAGGTATAAAAGAATGCCTACACACGATCTGAAAACGGAGGTCGGGAGAGTGCCTGTTGGCATCGGAGATTGCCGCGCTCGCACCTTTGCCTTGCTTAACCCTGTCAGGTCCAGGAGGCGTTCCAAGTGCTTCCCGTGGACTTGGACGCAAAGCTCACCATCCGAAATCAAAATGTGTCGCTTCTTCAAAAACATAAGCTGGTCATTCACATCCCTGATCCACTGAACCGAAATTGTGTATTTCTTGCAAAGCTGAGCACAGCAGTCCTCTAGCACCGAAGTCACACCAGCGGCAAGAAGATCATCCACACGCAGAAGGCCGGCGCCCTGCTTGGCGGGAAACCTCAAAATGGAGGTCATCTGTGGCATTTGTTCGGTATGACAGTGCTCATTCAAGTAATTGCTGAAGTCACCGAGCCACCGGCTTGAACCGTCACGCTGGCCGGGAAGGCACTTGTCCAAACGAAACCACAAAGTCTGGTGCCCAAGCTTCACAGAAGTAACAGTAGGGGAGCCTTGGCTGCGTGTCAAGTAGGCATCTGCTACATCTACAGCAATCATGGACCATCCATTCGCACGCTGCTGCATGAACAACGTCGGGATGAGGCGTGTCACGATGGAGCTGCTGGCGGGACTGAAAAGTCCCTCACGGTGGGGATCCAAAAACGCAAATTCCCTTGCCACCAGACGAGCCCTTCGAAGCCAAACCTCCTTGCCCCCTATGCACTTCTGGCGCCACGTCAAAACGAACTTGGTGCTCAATGTGCGATGGCCTTCCAAGGGACCTTCAACTTGCACAAGCACGCTTTTGGAACCAAGGCGGGCAACCTCAAAGAGGCAGGCTTGCCTGTCAANGGACCTTCAACTTGCACAAGCACGCTTTTGGAACCAAGGCGGGCAACCTCAAAGAGGCAGGCTTGCCTGTCAACCTCGAACAGCTCTTCAGTGCTAAGCTCGGGCTCGTGATCCGACAAGTCGCGGATGAGGCACTTGGGAATGCCTTCCGTGGTCAGCCCGTGGTCCTCATCATGTTCGTGCAGCTGCTCGTTCAGTTCATCTTCATGCGCTTGCAGACTTTCCGACACTGCCGCATCAAATTGCAACTCCATTGGTTCATCTGCGTGGTGAAGCTCTTCACTGTCGCTGCTTCGAGCCGACCTGATCATGACACTCCTGAGTAGTCGAGGCCGCTTAGGGTCGGGCGGCACCGCAGAAGACACTTCATCCCCGCCTGGTTGGGACACCAGGTCTTGAAGCATGGTGTCATCCGGCACAGGGTCACCCGGAGGTGAAGCTGGAGACGGAGAGTAATCAACAGACGTTCCAGGAGTTGTAGGCGGGTCGGTCCCCGCGATTTCCATTGGCGATGCAGCAACAGGGCGGCGGTCGCCACGATCAAGCAGCAAAGTCGGGCGGGCTCGAAGGGGCCGCAGAAGCAACACTGGGAGGCATTGCGGCTGACCTCGGATTGTGCAGGCAGTACGACTGGGACAACAGGAGGAGGCGAAGACGGTTGTTCGCGCACCGGTAACCCTGGCGGTGGCATGACCTCTGAAGACACAGCTGGCACTGGCACTGCATTAGGAGCACGACCCTCAATGTCCGCATCGTCTGGTGTCTGCATGGTGCGACGGTAATGCGCCTCCAAGGCTCCCGCCGCTGCAGCGGATGTCAGGATGGCCTTTTCTTCCCAGGCCTTGGCAGCATGCC
>BGNK01006983.1:0-20917 GCA_003297005.1 Symbiodinium sp. clade A Y106
CCTGGCCCGCATTTCCTCGCCACTACCCAGACTTGGCTCGCATTTCCTGGTGAGGAAGTATTTAAAGGCTGCCAATGCGTGCCCACGCCCCCCTGCGCCCTCACCACCCCCACCGCCCACACCCCATCCCACCCCAGCCTCGCCACTACTCACACCTGGCTCGCATTTCCTAAGTGTTTAAAGAGTATTTATAGGCTGCCAATGCGTGCCCACACCCCCCGCGCCCTCACGACCCCCACCGCCCACACCACACCACCCCGGCCTCGCCACTACCCACACCTGGTTGCATTTTTTGAGTGTTTAGAGAGTAAGGACTTGGCATGGAACCGTGGACCCTAAACCCCAAACTCTAACTTTGTGATTCCCTACCGCCCATAAACCTTCTTTAGACCCGAAACCAAACCCTACCACAGGCGGAGATAGGCTCGCCACCTCTAGCAGCGGGGTTCCAGACCCGCGGACCTGCTAGAGGCGACTCGCCCATAACGGCCCGTGCCCTGAACGAAACCATGTCCCTAGACCTAAGCCACGCCCCTGACACGCGAAGTTTTTCAGGGGTCGGCGGCACTGGCGGCAGCCATTAAATTATATTGTGATAATGTGAGAGAAACTGAATAAGATGATATAGATAAACATATCATATATGTGAATGATGTAGCAAATATCTCATCATATTCGGTTTTCTCTTACATTGTCATAGTATGACAATATGATTGAAAACTGAATAAAATAGTATAGATGGACGTATCACATATGTGTATCCTATGACAAATATCTCGTCATATTCAGATTTCTCTCACATTGTCATATTATGATATTGTCAGAGAAAACTGAATAAGATGATATCGATAAACATATCACGAGTGCATCATGAGCATACTGTTAGCAATATCGTCATATCAAGTTTTCCTATATAGGTATACATGTATCGTACCTTTTTTACACATACACACATACATATAAGCTGCTTAATATATTTTGTTATACATGAAATATAATATGCGTGCATGCACATATATGACATGACATTGCCCTGGTGTCAACACGGTAGCCATATGTACACATGCACCCCCGATGTGATAGCAAATAATCAAGAGGGGGGTACCAACAACAGCTCATAAGTACATTTCATAAACATAATCCCTAAATATAGACTTCCTCCGTCAGGTACGCCTCGAAACGAGCCAGCTCCACACGGGGTCTCGGCTTCCTATAACCGCGTGGATGTAGATTCATGCAATATAAAAATATGCATACACGCTATACCGTACTTGGAGTATCCTATGCCTTAAACCCTACATGATTCTACATCCATGCGGTTATACGCTACCTACTGTTCCTCTACGTCCTGCAGGAAGAAAGAACGCTCGGAGCCGGATGGACTCCTCTACATCGTTCATGCAGACGACTTCCACAACCCCGAGGGCAACATGGGCCTCGCCAAAAGTCATTGTGGTCTTCACGATGTTATGATGGAAGGTGTGTATGAAAATCCGTTGTTCATGGTGACAGCAATGAGGCTGATCCAAGCCCTGAGGTCTCACATGGAAGATCCACATGGCAGTGCAAATGTAGAGATGGGCGTGTGTTGTAGCCGTGGTCGACATAGGTCGGTCGCATTGGAGTTCATGTTGAGGTCGATCCTCGAGGCATACCGCTGCAATGTGCTGCCTACTAAATACCTGGAGTATGATGCTGGCAATTGGAGTCATCTGTGTTTCTCGTGTCACAACTGCCGGGAAGGGAATCCCTACAAGACTCTGCTCCGCCAGAAGTTGCGCTATGTAGCCGATAGTGTTCTCCAATCTTGTGTGGAAGCAGCTGGCAAAAGCTCAAGCTTGTAAGACCCTGCTCCAGCATAAGTTGCGAGATGTAGCATGTAGATCTTGTGCGCAGACAGCTGAAAATGGCTCAAGCAGACGTGCCGAGCNCAGCTGGCAAAAGCTCAAGCTTGTAAGACCCTGCTCCAGCATAAGTTGCGAGATGTAGCATGTAGATCTTGTGCGCAGACAGCTGAAAATGGCTCAAGCAGACGTGCCGAGCTATAAGGCTTTACCCCCCCTATAGCATCATGAGCATCTGTTTAGGCAAACCCTAAATCCTTAATCTTCCCCCCCATCCCAGGTGCCTTGGCGATCAGCAACATAGAATTATTTCAGTCTTTGTCGGTTTAGGTTTGGCTATTTAATATCTACTAGGCAATACTTAGCATGATTATTTTGGTATTAATGGGTTGATGTAGTTGTAGACAAGGGGTGTTAGGCAATACTTAGCATGATTATTTTGGTTTTAATGGGTTGATGTAGTTGTAGACAAGGGGTGTTAGGCAATACTTAGCATGATTATTTTGGTTTTAATGGGTTGATGTAGTTGTAGACAAGGGGTGTTAGGCAATACTTAGCATGATTATTTTGGTTTTAATGGGTTGATGTAGTTGTAGACAAGGAGTATTAGGCAATACTTAACATGTCTATTCTGGTTTTTAATGTGTTCAGGGTAGGATCGCAGGAGGCTGTAGACAAGGGGTGTTACGCAATACTTAACATGATTATTTTGATCTTCATTTAATGGGTTTATGTCGTTGTAGACAAGGGGTGTTAGGCAATACTTAACATGAATATTTTGGTTTTAATGGGCTGATGTAGTTGTAGACAAGGGGTGTTAGGCAATACTTAACATGATTATTTTGGTGTTAATGGATTTATGTCGTTGTAGACAAGGGGTGTTAGGCAATACTTAACATGATTGTTTTGTTTTTAATGGGTTTATGTCGTTGTAGACAAGGCGTATGAGGCAATGCTTAACATGTCTATTCTGGTTTTCGTGTGTTCACGGTAGGGTCGCAGGAGGCTGTAGACAAGGGGTGTTAGGCAATACTTAACATGATCATTTCGGTTTTACTGGGTTTATGTCGTTGTAGACAAGGGGTGTTAGGCAATACTTAACATGATTATTTTGGTTTCTAATGGGTTTATGTCGTTGTAGACAAGGAGTATTAGGCAATACTTAACATGTCTATTCTGGTTTTAATGTGTTCAGGTAGGGTCGCAGGAGGCTTCGAGGTAGGTCCTGGGGGGGGAGCATATATATATATATATATATATATATATGTATTATAGTTACTTATTGAATATATTTATATATTTATATATTTATATATTTATATATTTATATAGTTGTATATTTATATATTTATATACTTATATGTGTATGTATATATATATACACACAAGGCTAAATTGTTGCTAAGATGGTCTTTTCTCGAAGAACCTCCGTTCAAGACTGCCCCTCCGTGACGGAAGTGCCACTGTGAGACATCTTTGGCTCTGCATGACTTTGGGGGTGTCTTCCCTTCGGCTGAGGCCAGGACGTAGGAGCCAGACATGGCAACTGCAGATCCGAAGCGATCGAAGGGCACCGTGTCGCTGGCCGTCAGCTTCGCCTGCTCAGGATCGGATCTCGCGACCTAGCTTCTGGGCAACGTCACTCACACGCACGGAAACCTCGAAAAGCTTTACAAGCCCCGCCTCCTGCGACCACCCCGTCCCCGTGTCGTCACAACGGAACACATAGGCCGCACCTGGAGACCAACAGCCAATGCTTACCCTCTAAAGCCCCCTATAGAAGCCGAGGCCCAAACCGCTGCCGGGGCCACCGATGCCAGTGTGCCAGTCGGCACCCACCTCGGCCGAAAAAACTTAAGGCTCAACAGGGCTTAACAGGGCTCAAGAGCCTCTTGCTCTGTACACGCAAGTGTGCAGGCATGTCACATCTACCAGTCATCGATTCTTCGCGTGAAGGCTGGCTGAGACTTTCGATGATGCTTGTCTGTAAGGTCTTTGTCCTTGTCTGAAGTGGGGCTTACTCACACTTTGCTGAGAACTGAGCCGCAGCGCACCCTGCGGCTTTCTCAAAGATGCGCGCCAGGAGGGCAGCAGGCAAGGCATCTTTGAGAGAGCTCAGGCCTCAGGCGACCTGAGGACCTGAGGCCGGCACCAGCACGTGGCCCTCCTCTGTGACGGCCACGGCCACACCAAAGCGATCTCCGGCCATGGTGTCGTTGGCGAGCAGCTTAGCCTCGGCCAGGGCGTGAAGAGGAGCCCCAGGCCAGGCCCGCAAGGCCCGCAAGGCCCGCACCTGCTGCTGCCAGCCCGAGCTTCTGGTGAAGATGTAGGCAGACCTCCCGGTCTCGCAAGCGCTTCCCAAGCGCCCTGCCGAGTAGAGTCCGAAAGTCCGAGGGCGCCGCCCCGTCTCTGAGAGAGAATTCACGTCGTGGCCACTGGCCCCCACCACGAGGTAATCGCCTGAAGTCGAACTCTCCAAGCTTCCCTCGACGACACCCTAGCACCGAACCGCCTGACAACTTCAGCGAGCTCCCGAAGCGGTCGCCGACGGCCTTGGGAACATGCAGGAGAGCGAAGGAGCAAAGAGGGCAATGTGGTGAAAAAATGTCAAGAGACCCATAAGATCCAATATCAGACATCCTGAACCTTGAAAAGCTCGTGCTGATTCTGCGAGTGACGGCGTCGGAGGGGACAAGCCGCGCCTCCTGGAGCCACTGCCCTGCACTCCTGGCAACTGAAACCTCTCCACAAACACAAAGGCGAGCTGAGCGTTCTTTAACTCCAAAAAACAGGGCCAGACGGCTGCGAATAGACGTAGACCACCCCGGAACCTTCTGCCGAAGCGCCGACCACGAGCACATCACCTGAAAGCGATTGGCTCGGCAGCGCGTGCATGTGTGGCAAGAGACATGGAAGTACAAAGACCGTCTGCCGGCATAAACCCCAAAGAGAGAGAGAGAGAGCGAGCACCTAGCAGCCTAGCACACCTGAAGCTCCCCCCATGAGCCGAAATGCCAACAGGAGATACAGAGAGAGAGACAGAGAGAGAGACGGAGAGAGAGACGGAGAGAGAGGCAGAGACAGAGGCAGAGACAGAGGCAGAGACAGAGAGAGACAGAGCGAGATAGAGAGAGACAGAGAGACTGAGAGACAGAGAGACTGAGAGACACAGAGAGACAGAGAGACAGAGAGAGACAGAGAGAGACAGAGAGAGACAAAGAGAGACAGAGAGAGACAGAGAGACAGAGAGCACAGAGAGACAGAGAGAGACAGAGCGACAGAGAGACAGAGAGAGACAGAGCGACAGAGAGACAGAGCGAGACACACAAGGTTAAAGTCTCTACACAACAGTTTATAAACGATTTGTATATTGCTTTTGGTATGCGTTTCATGTGCTGTCCCTCTCGCTCTCTGAGTAGACACGCCAAGACTTTGGGCGAGCTCGCGCTCCGAAGCTCTGGCCCATGTATCTGAAGTGGTCAAGAATGAACGGCATCCCTCTGCTACGAACTTGCAAGGAAAAATGCAACCTCAAAGGCAACTGCCAAGCAGCTAAGCACAGGCCGGGTCACCCGAGACACTAATGGACTGGGCATATCCCTCCTCGATGTTGCGCAGCACTGCTGCCTGCGGGTCTCAGAAGCTTCTTGTAGCCGCAGTGGCGATGGAACAAACATCTGGCCTCGTAAGTGGCTTGGTAAACGGCAAGAGCACCAAGTGGCAGCAGGGCTTCAAGGAGCATAAACCTCGGGAGGTAGAAACACCAGAACAGAACAGAAGAGTGGGAAAATCTCTCCAAAAAAGCTGCCTTCGTGCTATCGGCCCGCCTTTTGTCCCTTCCGCACCAGCCTCAGCATCCCCGTTCCAAAACCCAAATCAGAGCTTCGAGCCCTTCAAGCGGCGACGGGCCACGGGCGCATGCTGTGAGTGGCTTCCCAAGCAAACAGCTTCCCAAGCAAGTGCTGTCTGATATCCCCCCACGCAGTTTTCGAACGATCGCCCGCTCTGCCAGGGCTTTCTGTGCGGCTTCGGTGGCGAGCGCTGCTCTGCCATCTCTGCCCCTCCTGCCATGCCACACGGCTCTTCAGAATTCAAAGCAGGCAATATGGACAGTCTCTGCTGAAGCATCTCATTATCGCCATGGTCGGACGGAGAGCACCGGTGCTAGTCGCGCAGCTGGCGCTGCGTGGTCTTAATCGAACCTGGAAAACCAGCAACATCAGACCGGGCTGTGACGAAGTGTGTGCCTAGAGGGAAAACTGTGACCAAGACCCAAAAGATCGAATCGTTTCGAGTCACCTGGAGCAACGAGCAAACTGCGAGGCTTCAGACCCAGAAATCGCGGGCAACCGACGCACTTCCACCCCTTCCACCCGAGGCAGGCATGCCCTCATTCTGTCCGAATCGGCTCCCATCTTGGCTGTCTTGGCTTAGGACGTCAGTGCCTTGAACCTTCGATGGGTCGCAGCACAGGTGTGCACGCTGCGAGAGGGCACCAGATGGCACCAGCAAGCCCGCCTTCGCAAAGCAGCGGAGCGCCGCTCGGAGCGCCGAAAGCCTCTTTCTCCAGCACGGGGCCTCCTTCTGCGGGTCGTCGGCCCGCCCTGCCGCTTCGATTCCTGCCATCACAGGACAGTTCATGCCGTCATCGAAGTGTGCGAGACTACTGGAGAACTGGAGCCTCCGCGTAGATGGCGCCTCGCAGAACACGAGGTCAAGCGTGGGAAGCCTGAAGCGTGAAACGGAGCCACCCACACGCACTTTGCAAAACGACGGCTGAACGATGCGTGCATGGCAACATGAACCTGTTCTCTCAGCTTCGCAGGTACGCCAGGTTGATCAAACCTGGCTTCCCTCTCTCAACCATAGCTTCGTTGGGTACGGTGGCATCAGAGAGCCGTACCCGCCCTGTTTCGCTTCAAGATTCCCGTGTGAACATGGGTGGTCAACACACCAAAGAAGTCCTACTTCTTCCGCTGATGATGATGATGATGATGATGATCTCTGTCGGACGGTAGCCTTCTCCCCGAAAGGTAGCTCTCCGCCCCCACAGCGCCTAAGCGCTAGAAGTGCACAATGCTTCCAAACTAACACGGNCCACGAGCCGCGAGGCGGCGGGCGACTGCAAAGTCAGGGTGGAGTCCGCCAGGCAGGCCCTGCTCAACTTTTGAGTCTGACTCCCACATAACGCGCATCCACGACTGCTCCGCAAGGAACTTCTTCCGCAAGTCATAGGCACATCACGTGTCAGTCCCAGTCCGAAGCCTTCCTTCCCCGCATTCCTTCACTCCCGCTCCGTGCTCCGACCCAGACCACCTCGACTTGAAGAAGCGCAGCAAGGATATGCGTCCTGCATCCTTCGGTGCATGCAGGGCCGCAGGGGGCCTTCAGGCTTCAGCTGTGGAGATAGGTGGGCCACTTCCGCAGCAAGTAGGCCTGGGGCACCGCAGAAAAAGGCAAAGACCCGTTTTGCTCTCACCCTCGTCGTCCGTCACCCCTCGTCACCCCTGGGCTCCTTGCGTTCAGCAGCCGCCGGAGCTCAGGACTGAGCTCGTCGTAGGCCGCCTTTTGTTGCCACTCGCGCGTGGAACACTGCTTACTTACATGCCGATCTACACTCTACAGACTCTACACATCTATAGCCATCTATACACTCTTTAACCTCGCGCGCCGTCTCTTCCAAGCGCAGAGGCTGCGCAAGAGCGGCAAAGTCGCTCGCCTGGGGCAGGATCGCGACGGTGCTGCAGTCGACGGCTCGTAGAGTGCCCGGGTGTGCCTGGCCGGAGGCGTCGCAGACCCTCCAAGTGCTGTAACTGCTATAAGCCAAACGGCTAGACGTGTCCTCAATGGTGTCAAGCGGCCATGTTTGCAAGAAAGGCCCGGGCGGTGCTGAAGGGCCCTGCACACCAACTGCCCTGTCGCTGAAGGATCGAGGCTTTCTCGAAGACGGACCCGGCTTCCAGACCTCGGCCACGCGCCCGGCATCTGCAGATCAAACAGATGGTGACGACGTGAGGAGAAGCTGTTACTATAGAGCAAGAGGGCATGCAGCAGGATGGATCAGAGCGGGGAAGGAAGGCCGTCGCAAAAAGGAAGGCCTAGGTATGCCGCTCCGTCGCAGTATGTCACTCTGTGGTACGTAGCATGTTGACAAATGCAGCACAACATGCACCAGGTACTTTATCAAGCACACATTCTCGACCAAGACATTCCATGTAGACGTGTTACACTGCATTGCAAGCTCTCTGCTGCTGGTAGTATAAAAGGCGCACTTCGCAGACCCTGGCCCTGGCCCACTGGCCAGCTCAAGCATGAAACGCTATGAAAAGAAGGACGCCGCTACGAAACTCACACAATCCATACTTCGTCCTTATACTCGGCAAGACTGCAGAGGAGGTCGCATGCGCTTCCGGCACAGTTGTGGCATCAGACAAGGAACACAATGGAACGCAGCATGACATAAAGAAAAAACAAGCACAGGAGAAATCGCAGAGATCCTGAAGAGATGGAATTAATCGAAGTGCCACGCGACGGTTCTGGTCCTGAAAGACGCGCACGGACTGCTCCGTCTCGTTTTCCGGGTTCCAGATATGTTCCACCTTGGGACGCGTGGAAGAGATGTGACTCCGGCTTCCCAGAAGCTGGAAGCCGCTGGAAGCCGCTGGAAGCATATAGTGAGCTTTCGCGTCCGAGTAGCAGAGCCAAGCAGCAGCCAAAGCAATGGCGGCGCCTGGCCCTGAAGCGCCGGGAAGAAGTTGCAGGATTGCACGTGTGTCGTTGCAGTATTGTGATGTGCATGGCTTAACGTGACTGTCACGGAAGTGGATCACCAAGCTAGTGGAGAGTCCTCTTTGTCCTCGTGGCATCAGACACAGCTCAGCCGGCCTCTGACATCCAGGCACCTCCGCGAGGTTGGCGCTGAAACTTGGGCGCAGAATACACCATCCCGGAGCTCCTCCAGCAACAACCGATTTGCAGGGCACATGCGGCGCCCTAGGATCTGCAAAGAGCTTTCACAACCTGTTCTGAGTTCTGAGGATCAGAAATGCGATGCAATTAGTCCTGCTGCAGCGACTATCTCGCAAGCTGTAACGTCGAGCCCAGAAGATCCCGCAATCCTGCAAAGGCAGCCCAGATCCAACCCCAAGCTCCTGCAGGTGGCCTGCTTGGTCTTGGGAGCAGAGTACACGACTTCCCCCTTCCTGGTGCAATTCAAGCCCAAGCCCTACAAGCGAGAGTTTCTCACTTTGGAACGAGGGCCGAGAGGCTGCAGCTTTCGTATCTCCAAGAGCGGCACCAGCTCAGAGAGAAGCTCCGGGCTGTAGCTGGGAAAGTAGCCATCCAGCCACACCTGAAACCGAAGGCACTGAGCCCTGATCTACGATCGGAGACGTGATTTTTTTCGCCGAGGCACGTGAAAATCCACATGCAGCCCGGCCAGAGGCGATTGCATGTCCACGGCGCGGGAGAGCACGTCCCTCGGAGAAAGGAAGAGAGGAAGAGGAACAGCGAACAGCGCTCTTTTCTTGACCGCTTAGGCTTAGGCCTGGCCTGAGGTTGCCGTGGGTGTGACCCCGGCACTGGCCAGGGGCGGGCTGGTAGGAGCGCAAGAAGGCCTCCTCCACCCACTCCACCGCCTTCAAGAAGACAGGAAGGCTTCCCGAAGCAGAGCGAGACTTCAGAGCCCAGAGCCCTCCCCCGTCCCTGCGTCCCTGCGTCCCTGCCACGTCCAAGTTGTGGGCCACCAGCAGCTGCTCGAGAGCCGCGGCAGCTGCGGGCGCCTGAAGAGCACTGCTGAAGAGCACTGCTGCCAGGAGGCGGTCGGAGCGGAAGCGGCGAAGCGCTGGACTTCATACGACTAGACTTCCACCTGGTCGTGCAGCTCGGCCAACGGCAGCCCGAAGTTTTGCATTTGAAGGATCAAGGAGCTCTGCACGTGAGCGAGGATCAGCGTGCAGCCCAGCTCTTTGGCCACGCTCCTTACGCGGCACAAACCGTGCTTTGCCCCCTTCCACAAGATTGCAAGCCACGGTTCAGCACTTCTTGGAAGGCGCTGACCGCCTCGCAATCTTGCAATGCGGGAACGAAGCGGGGGCTGCACCGCTTCAAGTGCGGGGCCGTGCACTCCATCTGCTGTACCATGTCGAAATTCATGATGATGTACAAGGGGTGTGGCCGGGCCTGCAATGGCAGGATACAAGACTCCATAGGTCACGTACACGTTGCGGCAGCCAGCCGCCAGCCAGCCAAACAGACAAAAAGACAGACCGACGGACAGACAAACAGACCGGACAGGACCGGACCGGACAGGACAGACAGATGTCTGATGTTGGTTATAGGTGGGGCTCGCGCTGGCGGCTGGCGGCTGACGCTCGGCCTCGCCTCGCAGGTCACGGCGTGGGAGAAGGCGAAGTCGGGCAGCTCTTCGGAATCTGCCGAGGGCGAGGTGAATCGCAGGTGATGCCTGTGAGCACGACAAAGACGGGGACGCGGCTTGCAGTTAGCGTTTGCTCAGAAGTTTACTCTTTACGAGAATCGAAACTGCCGCACGATGAGGTTGACGACACTTGTGCATGTATGGGTAGTCGGTAGTCGGATTGTCAATGTAGTGTTGATGACCGTGCTCAGTAAGTGTATTGCCAAGCAATGCTGGCACCGCGTGAACACGTGAACGCAAAATACTTGCGCGTCATGTTTCGGCCATGACATGGAGGTATAGGTGCCCCACTGAACAGCCTCTTCCAACTGGCTGCTGCCAGGCTTCTGGCTGTTGAAGATACCCTCAACCCTAAACCCGAAAACACAGAGCAGTCTGTTCAGAAACTAATTTGTGTTCGAAAATGCGTCGGGAATCAGCTCCAGCAGCACTCAAGCGGCGGCAGGTCTGTACACAACATGAAACTGCTTGAACAGAACTCTTCATCTTTTATACAAAATGTAGATATGTGCATTATATGAATTTAAACCGACGACCAGCTGCGCAGCATGTCACTGGAAGAGAACAACCCCTCATACAGGAGGCACATGGCTTGATAACGTGCCCGGAGGCTGCAGTGACGGCAACACGGCAGAACATACAAAAAGATGGGTGCAACAAGGAGCTTTTCAGCTTCACCGAAAAAACCACATGTGCTCCCCAGTTGTCGTGTGGGGCTTTGACTGATTTGACACAAACACGGCCACCTGCGCTTGTGGTACTGGAAGTTGTGATGCATCTCGGTGGTCGTTGCTTCTGCTCAAGCTTGTGGTGCACAGGTTCTGCGTCAAAACCACGGACATCACTGAACGTCGCTATGACTCTTTCCGTGCAGACTCGAGCCCAACCTCCGGTGGTTTTGGAATTCCTTGCGGTAGTGGAAATCCTGGTGGTAAAGCTCACTGCTCTTGAAGTCCAGACTCGAGCTGAGCTGTAACGGGCAGGAACCGACCAAGCACGAGCACATGCACCGACAGCAAACCTCAGGGGAAAAACAAATTCAGCTGATCCGTCTGCAGCACCCTCGACCAGAAGGGACCCAGGTCTAAAACATGCCATCCTCGCCAACTTGTGTTGCTTTCACTGCGGCGGTTGCGGGTACCGCTGGCTGGGGGCCACGTAGGCACTGACAAGTAGAACTTCAGGCGGTGAATCGTCTGGAGGAAGAAACCAAGTTGCCGAAGCTGCCGTCAGGGAAAAGTTAGTAGAACTAGGAGATGTAGAGCGGGAGGCGCTGCAGGATTCGTAGTGCATTTCTGCATTTTTCACGTTTATCACCCAGTGCTCTCGCCGACCTTGTCCATCACCCACTCAGAGCCACTGCAGGCGGCAACCTTTGGCAACCAGCTTTTTGGGAGGATCGTCCCAATTCACTTCATCTTGCAGGCTTTTCGGTGGCTAAAGTGGCTAAAGTCAGTGATGCACACAGCCAGATGACCGGGTGCTCCTATGCAGAACCACGGCGAGAGACAACTTCTCGAAGCTTACACAGTCACTCGGGAGGTCAAGGATCATGCCAAGCTGGGATCAAGTTGGCGCAACGGGATCGCGGGTCGGCCTCCAGTCCTGTTGTCGGGCCGGCCGAACTGAAGGCGCTGAAGCCGATGACTGGGCCGCTTGAGCACTAGGCTTCGGGGTCATGGATCCCTTTTTTTGCGACCTCTGCCAGGTCGCATCGTCCAGCCTGTCTTCGCCTTCGCGACTCTCAAGGTCCGGTAAGCTTTGGCTTGGTCCAAAGGCCGGGGGCCCCAGGGGAATCACGGCACAGCTCGGGAAGCAACTAAGCAAACGCAGCTCCGTTGCACTCGCACAGCAAAGGATCCATGCTTTCACCGCAAAAAAAGTATGACTCACGGGGGCCGACTTTGCAAGGTCACGCAACGGACGACAAAAGCTCATGCAAACCAACGCGACAGAAGTGTTGCCTGGTGCTAAGTGCGAAGCTCGAATGTCACAGTGTGCATTTGTCCGGCTGGAGGAACAAGAGTCGCGCGTATTCTCGGTGCAGGTTGCCGTGCATCATCTTTTCGAGCTCTCAGCTGTGTGTACTCGAGCTGTACTGAATAAACATGAAGCGCCCTCTACTTTGCACTGATCTTTTTTGCACTTGAACACCTTCTCGACGGATGCTTTGCATGGCTAGGGGTGGCTTCTCAAGGAAGACTTTCTTCTGTGGAAAAAGGTCTTGAACCCACAGTTACCGCCAAGAAGAAGCGTTCGACTAACCGAAACCCGCTGACAGCATCCGCATCAACCAGCAGAGGACAGCACGCTAACATGACGGCTAAGACAAGCACGCAGTGTTGAAGTTCTCCAGCTCCTGCGCGTCAAGCAGGGTTTGCATTACGCATCAAGTCGGCTTAGCTGAGAGCCCCCTCCGGCACACGACGGTGTGTGAAGGACCGCAAGAGGGAAGCCTACGAAGCCCACAGGTTGTGCCCAGTGCGGTAATGCCCGAAAATCCCACAAACTGCTTTTGGCTCAAGTCGCGAGACGACCTGTCAGACTATGGCTCCTCCACTATCTGCCGCATCGATGCAAAGTAGAGATAGCCCGTGCCAAGCGTCCAGACCTCTGCCTTCACAGCCGGTGGCCAAGGTAGAGAGCACAGAATTGCAGTGGCTGTCTCCCTCGCGAACGGGGTCCCGTCCCGTCCTCGGCGCCGCGGCGGTTCAAATACTCCGTGTCGCAAGTGGTGTGGAGCACGGAGCTGCGGATGTGCCCGAGAGTCTTCTGGGAGCGGATCACGGGGATGCTCGCCAACTGGCCCTGGACAATGCCCAAGACAGCGATGAAGCCAAAGAGCATCATCGGCGCCGTGCCCACCACCACGTACAAGCAGACCATGATCCAGACCTCTGCTGGGAGCCCAGGGCTCCAAAAGAGCGCCTCGGGGCCTCGCCTGAGGCCTGAGGCCTGAGGCCTGAGGCCCTGGCCAGGCAGTACTCGTAGACTCGCAGGAAGCGCCGAGAGTTCCAAACCCAGAAGGCCATGAGCTCGGCGGAGAGCCAAATCAGCACGGAGCCCGGAAGGAGCTGACAAAAACGAAAGCGCAGCCCACGTCACTGATCACAGACACTTTCAAGATTGAAAGCCAAGTCAGAGCGGCAAACGGCCTTGGGCAGCAGGGCCACGACGTAGCCGCCCGCCAGGAAGGCGCTCGCCGAGAAGCCCAGCAGAAGCGCCTGGAACTGCCGGCCTCGAGCAGAAAGAAGAAGAGAGAAGCGCCAAAAGCCCAAAAGCAAAAGAGAGGGAGAAGGAGAGTCAGAGAGAGAGAGAGAAGGAGCGAGACAGAAGGAGCCAGGGCCCCAAGAGCTCGCAGAGCTCGGAATCGATATCTGGGCGCGCTGACCATCTGCCCCAAGCGCCTGAGTGGCAGCGGCAAGCTGCGGCACTCGTTTGCACAAGAAGACGTGAAAGACCTGAAGTTCATGATTGAAGTGATTGAAGTAGAGTTCCTCCATACCGAAACCCCAGCTCACTTCCCGCAGCTGGGCCAAGAAGCGCGGCAAGTGACGGAGAAAGACATGACCATGTTTGCAGGGAGGCCGGACAGCATGCCGCAGCCCATGTTGTAGCTGCCGTGGAGCATCATCTCCCGATCAATATCCACTCGGATCTGTGTGGCAGTGAGGGTCCCGAAAATGTTCATGACGGCAGTCAAGACGGAGATACAGGCCGCGTTCACCTGAGTTTGTTGGAGCGCATCTGCAGCGCGTCGCAGATCGCCGTCCCCACTGCAACGGAGCGGCAACAGTCAGCCAGAAGCTTGGGCAGATGAAAACGCTGAGATCCAGCTGCGAGGCATGTTCGAAGTGCATCGTCCAGACGCGATAAAAGTTGGGCTCGGGCGGCATTCGCACCTCGGCTGACGCTGACAGTGGACGGCCCAACTCAACCTTAGAAAGCTACGGCAGCTGAGCAGCTGGGAAGAGGAGGCCTTCTTCCCTTGCGGCTTCGAGTCCCCTTCCGGTCCAGAGCATCCAGAGCAAGAAGAAAAAGGCCTCGGAAGGATCCCCCCAAAAAGCACAGCAGAGCGGTCTCTCTCTGTCTCCGAGGCCTCGGAGATGAGGAAGACGGGAATCAGCAGATCCTGGAGAGAGCAAAGCAGCTTTGCTTGGGCCGGGCCGGCCCGGCCCGGGCGGGCCTGAGGGATGTAGCTGACGCTGCTGACGCTGCTGACGCTGAGCCGACTGCTGGCCGCCCGCAGTGCGAACATGGCCGCCCCCCCCAGAGCTCCCGGCAGCCACTGCCAGAGCGTCCTCAGAGAAGAGAAACAGAAACAGCAACGGACTCACACGGACTCACACGGAGTCGCAGAGATGCGCTCTCTCGCGAGCGCCGAGGCGAGGGTCTCTGCGAGGAAGAGAGAGCTGTAGCTCTCCACTTCCACCAAGCCTCAGCTGAGTTCGCAAAAAAACCGCCCCACAACTCTCGCCACACTGAAGTGAGCTGCGATCCCCATCGATCCCCCATCCCCTTCCCCCCGAGGCCGCGGGCTCACGAAGCCGGGGACCATCAAATTCAGCGCGTACTGGAGCAGCACCTGAGACTGAGCTCAAAACGACCAGCACAGAGACAAGAAGAAAAGCGGCGGAGAGAGCACTGGTGGCACTTCGGCAGAGGCGAGGCGCCGCCCCGGTTCCGGCCATGAAGCCGCCGTAGATCACGAAGGGGCAAGCCTCAAAGAACCGCAGAAAGGCGCCACTGACGCGGGGACACCAAGAAGGCAATCGAGACACGTGAGTTTTTCTTGTAGAGGCTTAAGGCTTAAGGCTTGCTTGCGCCTTGACCAATCGTGCCAAGCGCAGCTTGCCCACCAGCCACATCCCTGCTCCAATGAGCACAGAGCACACCGCCACCTGGCTGCGGGGCGCAGCAGGGCAAGCCATGCAGCAATGCAAGCCCTGTGCAAGTATCCAAGGATGCCCAGGCGAAAAATTAGCTGAAATCCCTCCAACCGTTCAAGCCGAGCCGCCATGAAGTAGATGGTGGCGCAACGGCCAGGTCCCAGGGTCTTGAAATGCTCGGCCAGCAAGATGACGGTGGGGATACCTTGGACCCTCGGCCCCGCATGGCCCCGCAAAAGGCCTTCCAGACCCCCCATCTTGTCTTCTCCTGGCCCCAACGGCCCAATCCCTAAAGGCCCTAAACTCCTGAAAAACCAAATAAAAATTCCAGGGTCCAAAACCCCAAAAGCCCCAAAGACCCTTTTAGACCCTTTTAGACCCTCGAGGCCCTGCACCGGAGCACTCGCCCCGGCCACGCCGAAGCGGATCTCCGAGCCCAGCAGTGAGCCGGCGTTCGCCACCAGCGTCGTCAACAAGCCGATGGACATCCCCAAGGCCTGGTACTCGTGGTTCCTGGGCCGGGCTCTCCGGCTCTCTTCTCTCTGATTTTGGGTTGGTGACAGCGATTTCGTATAAAGGGTTTGGGCCGGTTGGGGTGCATTGAGGTAAAGTTTAGGTTGTGGGAGTTATGGGGTTTGGGGTTCAGGGTTCCCAGGGCCTGGTAATCGTGGTACCTGAGGTGAGATGCGCTGGTGCGCTCTCTGTCGTTCAAGACGGGCGAGATGAGCTGAAGAGCGGGTGTTTGCAGGCTTCTTTGGCGCTCCTACTTTCACTCATTGTGGCTCCACATCACCGTGGCCACATCCCTTTTCCTAATCCTGGGGTCTTGGGCCTCGCCTCAGCGTCGCAACTGTGCAAGCTGCGTTGTCCAAGCCGCGGAAACTCGGCCGATGACGGGAAGAGCAGGCTGCCTCGTAACACGGTCTCACATCAAGCATGGCAGAATCTGTGTAGAATCTTAGAAGCTAAAATAAAATCGAATCCAATTTTCCTGGCAAGGCTCCAAGAGAAAGGCCATCAGTTGCTCCCATGAAGCACGCGACCAAGGCCGCAAAGACCTCGGTTGGCATGACAGTGGGCAGGCACCCAACGTGTGTCATTGTGTGAGCAAGCAGACCAAGCAGCATTGCGGCCGAGACGGGCCTGCCCGTGCAACTTCTCGGGTGGGTCGGACTGGCCTCGGTGCACGCGGCACATGGGGGGCGAAGCGTCTTTTGAGAATTCTTCACACCACGTCTGAGCGCCCGGGGCCCAGACAAACCTTCTCTGCCATGGCATCCACCGACATCGCCCGCGAATTGCTCATGGAGTGGGTCAGCTCGGCCGGAGGGGGCAACAAAGGGAAGGACATGGAGCGAGATCGCGTCCTGCAACTGGACATCGACCTCTCTCTATCTCTTCTTTCCAGTACCTTCTCAGCAGGTAAGCTTAATTTCCCGCTCTGCTGCACTCCGCAGTTCGTTGCTTTTCCTTCTCCGTTTCTGCCTGCCCTCTTCCGCATCTCTTACGCCATGCGCCTCTTGAGTGCTAATCCTGCAAGGTTCATACAGAGAACCCTCCCAACCTGAAAAGCTTCCGCCGGCAGCCCAAGGGGGGCGATACAAGCATGGATACCTCCCATGTGTCATCTGCCATGGCACTTCCTCTACATGTCGGGGTGTTGATTGCTAGTTCCGGAATGCACACCGGAACACGTTGAACTGGCTGTCTTGGCGCAGTAACACCGACACAACCTCGACAAGAGCTATAAGATATGGTGATATCACCGACATGACAAAAATCTAATCAAACTCGTCAGCATCCCCCGGACCTTCTGCAAGTGGTGAAGTATCTGCCGGACTCAGGCCGGACTTGTTGGTACGTAGTTTGCTCCGAGCAGACCGCCTGTGGCTGATGATGTCGTACATCCCAGATGTAATGCTGTCCCTTCTTTGCAAAAAGGCCACACCACTTACGTCCAGTGCCTTGCAAGCTTCATGACCTTTTTCGAACTGAACCACAAATCAACTTGAGAATCGCCGCGGAAAGCAAACGGCGGACAGCTGCAACAGCCAACCCCATGTTTGTGGAACAAACTTCCACTGTTGAGTACATAGACATGCTGCGGAATTTCCAAGAACATGCCTTGAGCATGCGGCGCGACACACCTCTTCCATTTGGGCTGTTGGGTTCGCTTGGCACTCATGCCTTCTGATTTTTGGGTTCGTCCTACGTGACTTGCCACGGACGACTTGGTATGATTGACGGCGCAGCAACAGCTGACATTTACGAACACAAACCTGGATTTTCGATGTTGTTTTGGTCTTGCGAGCTGTTTAAACAATGACCAAACGCTCAGCAGGTGATTGTTTTGTGCGCTCAGGACATCAGCCTCTCAGCCAGCTGCTTGTTTCGCGACACATGACAACAAAAACCTGTGGGGAACTGTGCAACATGAAACACAACCTCATGATGTGGTCGAAGGTCTGGTCCGACAACCGGCACTTGAATCGTGTGGGAAACATAACGAGCTGTAAGTTTATCCTCTGCGTTTTGTGTCCGTAATATCGAAGTAAAACTGATTGCATGGTTAATTTTTTGTCACCGCGAATATCATTTAAATGCCATACACCTCTCTCTGGGGAGGGTGTTCCCAGCCCCTGTTCTGTGTCAGCTACAGGCCCTGTTTCGAGGAATGCCCAAGAATTTGGTATTTCGCAGGCCTGTCGATTCTGCAACGTGCGTGCGGGCCTGAGCTCAAGCAATCTCTGGGGCTCAAAAGTGCTTGCAAAGAGCCTCCAAACGGCTTTAAGGGGGCCCCCAGCCAGCAACTTCGAGGGCTGCGACTCACAATCCAGCACTCGCAGGCTTCTGAGGCTTTCTGGCAGCTCGCAGGCCTACGAATCGCTTCCCAGCTCGCGGCTCATGTGGGGCTCATGTGGACTCATCTGGCACTCATGTGGGCTCATCTGGCACTCATGTGGACTCATCTAGCACTCATGTGGACTCATCTAGCACTCGTGTGGACTCATCTGCGCTTCCTAGCCACTCGCGGGCCCACGAATCGCTTCCTAGCCACTCGCGGGCCCACGAATCGCTTCCTAGCCACTCGCAGGCCCACGAGTCGCTTCCTAGTAGCTCGCAGGCCCACCAAATCGCTTCCAAGACTCATTTGGCACTCATGTGTAGAACCCAGTGGCGGAGCCTTGACTGCTCTTATGAAGCACCAACTCAGGTACGGAACCTGTTGCACTACATGTAGTACTACAGGGAACACAACAAAACGTGTAGGGTGTGATCAGTTCCTGTCGTATCACGTGTAGTACTACATGTGGCACTACAGGGAACACTGCGAAACATGAAGGGTGTAGCAGTTCCTGTGGTATGACAGGGAACACTACGAAACGTAAAGAGTGTTCCTGTGATACGACATGTAGTATTTACATGCAGTACTACAGGGAACACTGCGTGTGTGTGAAGCCTTCTCCGTGCTGAGTTTGCTCCAATAAAAAAATGAAGAAAAAAACCACAAGAGCAGCTTCGAGGCCCTTCCTGCCCTTCTAAGTGCAAAGTACTGTGGAGGCCCCCTGTGCACGACCACATTTTCTAAAGGGCTTTTCGGGCTCGTTAATGAACCCGCTCAACCGTCAAAAATTGAGGATCACTCCCGAGACGACACAGAAGCTGCACTGCTCCAATTATTGTCTATTGCGGATGCGAGCACAATGACCGGTTCATCTAGGCTCTCTTGTCCGGGCATTGTTTCAGGCACTACTTGGTGCTCTATCGGCCAGAGAAGGGAGGTCTCCTAGTTCTCGAAAGGGGGCTTCAAGCCCCTTCTCAAGCCCCCTTGAAAAGGGGGGGCGTCTCAGAGAGGCTTCAAGGAGACTTGACAAGAGAGAACTTGAGAAGGAAGCTTGAAGTCCTTCTCAAAACAAGTAAAACGCCTTGCTTCTCCACACACAAGAAGCAGAAAGCCACATGCAATAGACAACAAGAACAACAACGTTTTTCTTCACATGAGCCCAAAGAAAACATGCTTGAACCATCCTTCGGGTAGAAGAGTGATTAGCTCAATCCCTGCATCAGTGCAGCTCCAGTCCAGAACGTGCTGGCTTCAAAGGCTTCTAAATGGGATGTCCCCATCGGAGCTTCCATCATCCATCTTTGAGGTTTTGGTTCAGGGTGTCGGATTCAGAGATTGGGTTCAGAGTAGTTTGGGTGTGAATCCAAGAGGAGGTAAGTTTCGAGCGACTTTGCGGAATCACAGAACTAAAAATTTCAAATTCCCCAATGCTGCCAAAACAGATTGCCAAAATCTGGATCATGAAAAATGCACGAAAATATTCTATCGAAAGGTTTCCACAGTGCCGGAGTGCCCTGTTCAGACGTTGGTGAAGCAAATGTCTGGATGAGCCGGTCATTGTGCTCGCATCCGCAAAAAACACACAGCTTCTATTGAAGTCGTCTCGACGGATCGCTGCGGCCACCACGAAGGAAGACGAAACTCCTCGTTGTCCGGATTCGGCGTCTTGGCCATCGGTACAGTCGTTTTTGCAGAGACTGAGAACATAAGAAGGAGGCTTCTGAAAAATGCTCGGCTTCTTTGGACACCGCGGCGTCTTTGGATTTCGAGAGCTTCTCAAATGAAACAAGCGTGCGTCGCCGTCAACCATTTTCTCAGAGACCGCTTTCCCTTTCTCAATCCGTCAATTTTGCATCGAGACATCCTGAACATGATCGGGACACGCGAACCATGCTATCACCTTTCGGTAATTTCATGGAAGGTCGAGTCTGGATCGAAGACGACAACGGACAAGCGAGGACATTGCTGGAGACGAAAAAAAAAGGCGGTCAGAAGCTGTAACGTGGAACGTGGGTTGACATGCATGACAAAGCCGTTTCGTTCAATGCTCCGAAATATCTGAAAAGCATCGCGGAAAATGTGTACTCTTGCTATGTAGGCCTCAAGCAGACAACATGCTCATGAAACTCACGTCGGCGGACCTGACTGTGAAAAGTTTGCTCCTTTTTTTTAGGTTTGCCTTTGAGTACTTGACATGTTTCTTTTGGGAGCTTGAACAAGCTTTTGCATGGCGAACACATATGTTGTGGCATGTTGCAGTTGTCTTGTGAAGAGAATGAGCGCTTACAGCACTAGAGATGCTATTGAGCATCCTTGAAGAAGTGCGTGTTGCTCTGACTGCACCTGCTGCTGTTTCCGCCGAGTGCACTTGCTGTTTGAGTGCGCACAGAAGTCCTGAGAAGTGTTAGGACGGTTGCATGTCATTCCTCCTTATGTTTAGCAAAGTTGAGATGGAATTTGGTACTGCGCAAGACTCCGCAAGACCTTGCTGAACACTTTGGTGTTTGGCTCAAGCGTGGAGTGAAAAAGAACTTGCTCTGCGTTTTTCACATGGTAGCGGAGCACTGAGTGCGTTCCTAGCAAAGCCATGGCCGACGTGCCCGTACCGGACACCACTGCAGAAGAGGAGTTCGACCTGTTTGGTCCAGAACCAGCCGGCGCAGCTGCAGGAGCTGCCCAGCATGAAGCGAATCCGTTCGCTCCAGCACAGGGTCCGGCTCCTGCTCCTGCGCAAGCGACAGCACAGCCTTCCGTCACAGCAGCGGCGACAAGTTCGCCTACACGTGCTCCTGTGCCTCCTGTGCAGAGTCCTAAGGCAGCTGCTTCGGGCAGCTCGTCTACAGGGCCTCCAGTTTTTGGTCCAGAAGCCATGCCTGGTTTCATGATGGAAATGCTTCGTCAG